>CAUYTI010005921.1:0-18771 GCA_963575145.1 Galago senegalensis | reverse complement strand
GACGGAGCCTCAAGCTATCCCCCTGGGTAGAGTGCCATGGCATCACGCTCACAGCAACCTCCAACTCCTGGGCTCAAGCGAGTCTCCTGCCTCAGCCTCCCAAGTAGCTGGGACTACAGGCGCCCGCCATAACGCCTGGCCTTTTTTTGGTTGCAGCCATCATTGTTGTTTGGCGGGCCTGGGCTGGGGATTCGAACCCGCCATCTTAAGTGTATGTGGCTGGCGCCTTAGCCGTTTGAGCCATAGGCGCCGAGCCTTGTTTTGTTTTTAAATAAATTCAGTGTTCATATAAGTGATTTGGGTAAATGCTTTATTGTCTGCAGCTATAAAATAGGGCTAACTAATAATAGAATTAAAAAGGACTTGTATAAAGCCAACACAAAATTATTATTATTATTATTTTTGCAGTTTTTGGCCAGGGCTGGGTTTGAACCTGACACCTCCGGCATATGGTGCCAGAGCCCTACACCTTTGAGCCATAGGCACCGCCCGCCAGCACAAAAAATTTTTAAGGGTAGATGTTCATTCTTGCTATTCTCAAGATTTACAATCAAGCAAGTGAATTTAGATGCTATTTAGCTGATAATTTATTTTTCTATTTTAGACTAACCCAGTCCTTATTCTTAAATTATAGTTTTATAATTGTGTTGCCACTTGTATTGTCTTCAACAGTATTAAATAGAGGAGAAGAAATTATGCCTTTTTTTTTTGTTTGGTTTTTTTTGCAGTTTTTGGCCGGGGCTGGGTTTGAACCTGCCACCTCTGGCATATGGGTCTAGTGCCCTACCCCTTTGAGCCACAGGTGCCACCCAAGCATGCCATTTCTTTTCTTTTTTCTTTTTTTTTTGAGACAGAGCCTCAAGCTGTTGCCCTGGGTAGAGTGCTGTGACATCAGCTCACAGCAACCTCCAACTCTTGGACTTAAGCGATTCTCTTGCCTCAGCCTCCCGAGTTGCTGGGACTACAGGCGCCCACCACATCGCCCAGCTATTTTTTGGTTGTAGTTGTCATTGTTGTTTGTTTGGCGGGCTTGGGCTGGATTTGAACCAGCCAGCTCTGATGTATGTGGCTGGCACCTTAGCCACTTGAGCTATAGGAGCTGAGCCTATACCATTTCTTTTTTTTTTTCTCTTGTCTTGATTTCTCTTCTCTTCTCTTCCTCTTCTCTTCGACGGAGTCTCACTTTGTTGCCCTTAGTACAGTGCCATAGCACCATATCTCATAGCAACCTCAAACTCTTGGGCTCAAGTGATGCTCCTGCCTTAGCCTCCCAAGTAGTTGGGACTGCAGCCATCTGTCACAATGCCCAGCCTATTTTTAGAGACAGGGTCTCGCTCTAGCTCAGGCTGGTCTGGAACTCCTGAGCTCAGGCAATCCATCCACCTCGGCCTGGGATTATTATAAGTGTGAGCCACCTTGCCCAGCCCTGTCTTGATTTTTTTGCAGGGGTTGGGGGAGAGGAGGAGGCTCTGATTCCATTTCCTCGGAGAGAATAATCTAATGATACCAACTGATTAAACTACATATTATTGATTAGCAGATCCATATTTTTCTTCCTTTAGTTTCCGTGACACAACACAATTATTCCCACTGTTTTTGAATAGTCTTCACTCTAAGTATGTCCCTTTCTTATTTTGTCTTTTTTTTTAGCCAAAGTCTTACATTGTATTGCTGGGTAGAGTGCCGTGGCCCCATAGCTCACAGCAGCCTCATACTCTTGGGCTCAGGAGATCCTCTTGCCTCAGCTTCCTTCCTGAGGAGTTGGGACTCTGGGCTAGTTCATTTTGTCTTTCAATTGTGATGGAATGTACTGTGATTTTCTGGAAATTAAATATTTGGGGCAAGTTCTTCCTTTTTTTTTTTTTGAGACAGAGCCTCAAGTTATCCCCCTGGGTAGAGTGCTGTGGCATCAACCTCCAACTCCTGGGCTCAAGAGAGTCTCCTGCCTCTGCCTCCCAAGTAGCTGGGACTACAAGCACCTGTCACAACACCCAGCTATTTTTTTTTTTTTGTTTGCAGCCATCGTTGTTTGGTGGATCTGGGCTAGATTCAAACCCGCCACCTAACATGTATGTGGCTGGCGCCTTAGCCACTTGAGCCACAGTCGCCAACCCTGATTAGTGATTTTTGATTGTTTACATGATAATTATATCAGTTACATCATGTTAAGTAGAACTATTACTTCATATATATATATATGTAGTTTTATAAATAAATAAATAAATAAATAAATAGGTTTTTTTAAGACAGAGACTGACTTTGTTGCCCTTAGTAGAATGCTGTGGCTTCACAGCTCACAGCAACCTCAAACTCTTGAGCTCAAGTGATTCTCTTGCTTCAGCCTCTCAAATACCTGGGACTAAAGATGCCCACCACAGCACCCAGCAGTTTTTAGAGATGGGGTTTCGCTGTAGTTCAGGCTTATCTCAAACTCCTGATCTCAGGCAATCCACCCGCCTTGGCTCCCAGAGTGCTAGGATTACCGACATAAGCCACTGTGCTGCCTGTTACCTCATTATTATCTCTATTGGAAATGAAATATAGTTTAAGGAGTTGTATATGGGTGCAATCAGAGGTGGGCTTGTGGACTTAATTTTAGGTATTGGCTGGACTGAGGAATACTTAGAAACCTGGTGAAACAGAGTGTTTCCAGGGGACCTGAGCATGAGCATCTGATTGAATTAGCTGAGGAACATCTGGTCTTGACTTCGGTGGGAACTATGCAATGAACCAGGGGCCCCAAAAGAACAAATATAGAAGGGGGATTGGTCTCTTTCTGATAGCTGGGATAGAGTTCTGCTCTGCTGCCTAGGACATAAGAACTTCAGGCTTAAAGCCTTTGGGCTCCAGGATGTACATCAGTCATCCCTTCTTCCCTCCTGAGGCTTTTGTGGAGAGAGTTAGACCATCTGCTTCCCTGCTTTTGAGGCCTTCAGACTTGGACGTAGTCACAGTACTGGCATCCCAGAATTTCCAGCTTGCAGATGGCCTGTTATGGGACTTCTCAGCCTCCATAATTTTGTGGGCCAGTTCCCTTGATAAATTCCCTCTCACATACCTATATACATATTTTATTGGTTCTAAATAACCACTAGAGAACCCTTATACAGTTTTGTTATTTAGGAAGTCAAATATCATTCCTTCTTATAGTGTTTCTCACTACACAGTGGAAGAGAGCTGTGAAATTGTTCCCTTGCAAAAAGGTTATAGTAAGTTAATTGCATGAGACTACTTCAGGGTAAAAGATAAAAATTTAAAAGCTAATTATTGGCTCTGTGAAAGTAGAATGTTGCTTAATTATGAAAGTGATAACTAGGCTTTTAAATGAACAACATAGGCTTGGCGCCTATAGCTCAACCGGCTAAGACGCCAGCCACGTACACCTAAGGTGGCAGGTTCGAATCCCCAGCCCGGACCCGCCAAACAATAATGACGGCTGCAACCAAAAAATAGCCGGGCGTTGTGGTGGGCGCCTGTGGTCCCAGCTGCTTGGGAGGCGGAGGCAAGAGACTCACTTGAGCCCAGGAGTTGGAGGTTGCCGTGAGCTGAAATGCCACGGCACTCTACCCAGGGGGACAGCTTGAGGCTCTGTCTCAAAAAAAAAAAACAAAAAAAACAAAAAAAAATAAATGAACAACATATACTTACAAAATGTAGTTCATAACCACTTTATAGATACAAGCATAGCAAGTGTTTCAAAGACAGAAGTGAAAATACAGTTTTCTTCTGCTAAATTATTAGGTCTCATACAACTTCTACCCTTTTATACATAGTGCCAGTTCATTATGCTGTGTATTTCATCTTTGAATCATTTTCAGTATTGGAACTATAAATAGTGTATAGACTTGTAGAGAGTTCTAATTCATTTTATGCATTTCTTTTCAAATTTGATTCCACAAAAGTTCATTATCACAGTGTTGGCTTTGGGTATGTGCATTGTAGATGAATATAAAAATGTTAACTTCCTCAAGTGGAAGAGATGTACTTTTGTACATGCGCATTTATGAAAAATAACATTTCTCGAGATCAAGGCTCTGCAGGCAAGCGACTGCACATCCACTGGTGACTCACTGTGAGTTTTGATAGATCTCTTCAAAAGACATGAGTTGTACATCACAGAATTTGAGACCACTACAGTTATAAAGTTGGGTGCATGCAGTTACCAACAGAATGGTAAATGTGTTTACACATTTTACTTTTTGACCTATTTCTTTGATTGTGGTTCATCTGCTCATAGCTGTTATTCCTGTGGGACTGTTGCTAGTGTACCTGAGATTTATACTTACAAAAATTTGTATATTGTTACTGCCTATTTTATTGTATGGAGTTGGTCTATAAAGTGTTCTGTTGTGTTTTTATAAGTTTCTCAAGTAAATCCCCTTTAAAAATGTAAATAAATATTTTTCATTGAATTTTTAAGGTTATTCCTTTCAGAATTGTATTTTTGGTATTTTTATTTTTCAAGATTTCAAGATTTGGGTCAATGACATTCAGGATTGTATATTTTGGGATTATGGCCCAAACCCCTTTGCATGGCCTTCCCTTGAATGTGTGTACACAAAGAGAGAGCAAGCTCTGTGGTGTCCCCTGTAAGGACACTAATCTGTCAAATAAAGGCCTCACCCACATGACCACATTTAACTTTAACAGCTGTTTCTGAATATAGCCACACTGAATGGAGAAGTATCACATTCAGTCCATTACACTTTTCTTCAGAATTCTTTAGGCATTGCCTTATCGGTTTTTTTGTGGTGAGATACATATAAAATTTCTTTTTTTTTTTTTTTTAATAGACAGAGTATCAATTTGTGGCCCTCAGTAGAGTGCTGTGATGTCACAGCTCATAGCAGCCGCCAACTCTTGGGCTTAGGTGATTCTCCTGCCTCAGCCTTCTTAGTAGCTGGCACTATAGGTGCCCACTACAACGCCTGGCTGTTTTCTTTTTTGTTGCTGCAGTTTGGCCAGGGCCGGGTTTGAACCCATCATCCTCTGTATATGGAGCTGGCGCCCTACTCACTGAGCCAGAGGCACCGCCCACAATTTACCATTTTAGTCATTTTTAAGTATACGTACAGTTCAGAGGTATTGAGTACATTCAGTGTTGTATAGCCATCACCACTGTCCATCTCCAGAACTTTTTATCTTATAAAACTGAAACTCTATACCCATTAAATAATAACTCTCCATTCCCTTCTTCCCCACAGACCCTGGCAACCACTAAAGTACTTTGTGTCTCTCTGATTTTGACTATTTTCATCATGTTAAATGGGATTACACAGTCTTTGCCTTTATCAAATGGCAATTTTTAGCTGGGCATTGTGGCGGGCTCCTGTGGTCCTGGCTACTTGGGAGGCTGAGGCAAGAGAATCACTTAAGCCCAGGAGTTGGAGGTTGCTGTGAACTATGAGGCCATAGCACTCTACACGGGGCAACAGCTTGAGGCTCTGTCTCAAAAAAAAAAAAAAAAAAGACAAATTTGAGAAAGTCTTATTATGTATCTCTGGGTAGAGAGCTGTGGCATCACAGCTCACAGCAACCTCAAACTCTTGGGCTTAAGGGCTTCTCCTGCCTTAGCCTCCTGAGTAGCTTTGACTACAGACGCCTGCCACAGCACCTGGTTGGTTTTTTTGTTGCTGTTGTCATTGTTGTTTTAGCAGGCCCAGGTTGGGATCAAACCTGCCAGCCTTGGTGCCAGCCAGTTTTGTCTGTTTTGTGACTAGTTTATTTCACTTAGTGTGTGTTTAAGGTTCATCTACATTGTAGCATGTCAGAATTTTCATCTTTTAAAGACTAAATGTTCTTCCATTTAATATGTATTCAGTATGTACATATTGAATATCCTCAGTTTAAAAATCCAAATGCTCAAAAATCTGAGAGTTTGTGAGCATTGAGTGACACAAGTGGGAATTCCACACCTAAGCTCATGAGATGCATTGAAGTTTATTAAACTGAAACACATAATTTATTAAAAATACTATATAAAACTATCACCAGGCTATGTGTATAATAAGGTATACATAAATATGAAACATAAGTGAATTTCATGTTTAGACTTGAGTCCTGTCCTCAAGATATCTGTCATTATGTTTATGCATGTATTCCAAAATTTGAAAAAATAGGAAATCTGAAACACACCTGGTGCCAAGCATTCGACACTCCTAACCTGTAGCACGTTCACTTACCCATTCCTCTGTTGATGGACACTGGGATTGCTTCCATGTTGTAGCTTCAAGAATGGTACTGCTCCAAGCATGGGTACATAACTGTCTTTTTGAGACCCTGCTTTCACTTCATTTGAGTATAGACCCAGAAGTAGAATTTCTGGGTCACATGGTAATTATATTTCTAAGGTTTTTGAGGAACCGACATTTTGTTTCCCACAGTGGTAGATCATTTTATGTTCCCACCACCACTAGTACACAATGGTTCTAATTTCTCTACATCCTCGCTGTCTCTTTATTTTCTGGTGTTTTTGGTAGTAGCAGTCCTAATATGTGTGAAGTGGTTGCTTCATCTTTTTTTCTGTTTTCTGTTTTGCTCTTGAGAAATCTCAAGATGTTCAGATTGTTAATCCTTTATAGAAAATCTGGGCCTTTCTTGGTGCCCAGGGTCATGAAATTTTCATAGTGATGTTCCCTAGTGTGGATCTACTTGGGACTTGGGGGGAATTTATTTTCTGATTTCCTCCCTTTTGTTTTCTGTTCTTTCTCTATCTCTCAACCCCCCATTACTTGGTTGTTGGATATTCTAAAATTTTCAAATTCCAATTTTCTTTCCTCCCATTTTCTGATCCCCTCCAGTCTTTCAGCCTTTTATTCAGTTATTAATTTCTGCTATGAAATTTTTCATTTCCAAGAGTTCTTTTTATTCTTTGTCCCCTTTTAAATAGTATTCCTTTTTATATAGTGACGTATTAGCTTCTCTCATTTTATTTATATATTTGTAGTTTTGGGCTGGGGCTGGGTTTGAACCTACCACCACTGGTGTATGGGGTTGGTGCCCTGCTCCTTTGAACCACAGGCGCTGCCCAGCTTCTCATCATTTTATATCAATTATTACTTTTTTTCTTTTTCTTTTTTTTTTTTTTGCAGTTTTTGGCCAGGGCTAGGTTTGAACCTGCCACCTCCGGCACATGGGGCTGGTGCCCTACTCCTTTGAACCACAGGTACCACCCATGTTTTTTGTTTTTAAGAGACAGAGTCTTATTTTATCACCCTCAGTAGAATGCTATGGCATCACAGCTCATAGCAACCTCCAACTCCTGGGCTTAGGTGATTGATTTTCTTGCCTCAGTCTCCTAAGAAGTTGGGACTACAGGCGCCTGCCACAATGCCCAGCTATTTTTGTTGCAGTTTGGCCAGGGCTGGGTTTGAACCTGCCACCCTCTGTATATGGGGCTGGCACTCTACCCACTGAGCCACAGGTTCCTTCCTCAATTATTACTTTTTATGTTCTTCTTCTTTGTATGGTCTTACTCCTCCAACTTAACATTTTTTTGTTTTGCTACTTTTTATGATAGAGGCTTTCTGGAGCTGTCTGGTAATCCTAATTTTTTTTTTTTTTTGAGGGGCAGAGTCTCACTTTGTCACCCTTGGTAAAGTGCTATAGCATCATAGCTCATAGCAGCGTCAAACTCTTGGGCTGAAGTGATCTTCTTGCCTCAGCTTCCCAAGTAGCTGGGACTACAGGTGCCTGTCTCCAAAAATAGCTGGACATTGTGGCAGGGACTAGTTTTTCTATTTCTAGTAGAGAAATAGCCAGACACTGTGGCCTGACTAGTTTTTCTGTTTCTAGTAGAGATAGAATCTTGCCCTGGCTCAGGCTGGTCTCGAACCTGTGAGCTCAGGTGATCTACCTGCCCCCTCCCAGAGTGCTAGGATTACAGGCATGAGCCACTGTGCCCAGTCTGATCCATAATTTTTGTTCACATTTAAAAGTCAGGATACGCAATACGTAAGAGTTATATCACATGAAATTGGATTCTTTCCCAGCTTTTTCCACTATCAAAGGATAAAGGGAGTGACATCAAAGTGTCTATGACCATACTTACCTCTCAGATCCTCATTCCTAAATAACATTCCCTGCCTAAAGGAACCAGGCCTTCTTGGAGAAACAGCTGATTTCAGAGGTGGGGCAGAAAAAGTATAAGCTGAATCTGGAACATATTATGGGAGGAAATATGTGCTCAAAAATTATGAAAAGCATAAAAGTATGCTTGAAGAGGCTCCCACTGGGCAAATCTGGGACAATTTGAACATCAGAATGAATGATGATGTTAGTTAACAAAACAAGAATCTGTGAGTCTACACTAATATTAAATTATGGCAGGAAAAGGTGAGGAGGGCAAGGGAACATCCCTTACTAAAGTTAGAATGAGAATGCTATCTAATAAGTGCAGAAGGAATAGAAGAGCTACAAAAACTTTGTTATTTTATAACTGAGTAAAAACTAATGAGCACTTAAACAAAGACCCTTTTCCAGTATGTGGATTTCATATCTCATTGTACTTACTGTAATTTTGGTAAGCCGCTGGATTCACTCACAATGCTGTGTTTTGGCATTACTGGATGGAAGTGTGACGCATGGTGTTGGTGAACTCTACTGGGAGCCTGGGATTGAGCCAGCCTGCAAGTGGGTATGGTGGGTGGGAGTGTGAGAAATGATTACAGATGGGCTTTGAGGATTCTGGGACCACTCAAATCAAAATGCTGGTTTTTGTATGTGTGTGCATTTTGGGGGACTATATAACTGTCAGATTTGTAAAAGGATTCCTAAAGGGATCTGGAACTCTTAATACAGAATGACTGTGATGGGTGGGGCTGGAGTTAGCTGTGATGGTTTAGTAAAGCAGTTTTACATGACTCCATTATTAAGTTTGTTGTGACTAAGGATTCTAGCAGCACATACTGGCACAGGATCTGTTCTTAAGATTTTAAGCAGAAATTTAGGTGGTCAACTATACTTTTTCAAGTATATGTTCAAAAAGCACTTAGTGTGGCTGAGCACCCGTAGCTCAGTGAGTAGGGCCCTGGCCACATACACTGAGGCTGGCGGGTTTGAGCCCAGCCCAGACCTGCTACACAACATTGACAACTGCAACCAAAAAACAGCTGGGCGTTGTGGTGGGTGCCTGTAGTCCCAGCTGCTAGGGAGGCTGAGGCAAAAGAATCACTTAAGCCCAAGAGTCTGATGTTGCTGTGAGTGGGGATGCCACAAGACTCTCCTGAGGGCAACATAGTGAGAATCTGTCTCCAAAAAAACAAAAAAAACAAAACACTTAGTGGTGTGTGCAGTCTCAGCTACAGGAGGCTGGTGGGGGTGGGGTCACTGGAGCCCAGGACTGTGAGGGTGCAGTGAGCCATCATTGCATCACTGCATTCCAGTCCAGCTTGAGTGACATAGTGAGACCATCCTTAAAAATAAAATTAAACGAATTTTTTTAAAGTACTTACCTGGTAAAATGTTTTATTTTAGAAATAAATATGCTCTTTTTCATTTTCTTCTTATTTATTTACTTTTAAGTATAATTTGCATTTTATTTTTTCCCAAAGGATAGTTTTTCCTTTGGTCCTCAAGGACTTAACTCCTTACATGGGCTTTGGTGGAGGTCATAGGGCAGCACCCACAGGTCTAAGTCAAGGTGGAGGTGTTCAATTCTTTTGGGCTTCCTGAGACTCTTTTTCATTTTCACCTACGTTTGTCATTGTTGTGACAAACAAATTTTTAAAAATTAAAATTTTGTTTTTATTAACAAATGCTTAGTGTTGTTTCTTTTATCTTACTAGAAGGAAAATGTTGAGCTCACAATGTAGTGTTTGAAAGGAAGTAGATGCACATCATTTTTTAGGTGTCTTATAATTAGTACAATATCAGAAGATGTTTAATTAGTACAACACTCACAGTTTGAGTCTTTTTCTGCAGTGTTATATGTCAAGTGCCTTAGAAGACAATTTTATATTCCTTTACGTGCAGGAGTTAGTTAACTTCACATTAGAGACTGAATTTGGCTAGAGCTATAGCTAGATGTTAATGTTCTACTCACAGTTCTTGATAAAAGTTATTGTTAAAGGTATTATATGGGCTACTTAGGGGCATTTAAAAGAAGGAGCTTTTTGAAATGTGTTTTAGTGTTTTAAAGTATAGTGCCTTTATAGTCAACTATATGCTTTGAACCTCTTTTGAAATACATATAGTCAACTATATGTAAAGGTAAGAGTTTCGTATTCTTCCTGACTGATTCATAATGCTGTTGTAGTGTCTGTATTTATTTCTGAGTTAGTGTAGGATAAAAACTGAGGTACAGGGATGATGGTGCTTTTCTCCCTGTGTTCTTGCAGAAAAATTTCGATTAACCAGGACTTTAAATCAGTGGTTCTCAACCTTCCTAATGCCACGACCCTTTAATATAGTTCCTATGGGTTGCAACCCACATGTTGAGAACCGCTGCTTTAAATTATCTGAGGTATAGTTCTATGTGAATCTGGTCCCTGAATTGTACCTTTTAATGCCAACTATCATGAAACCAAAAACTAAAAAGAATTTGTGATTTTGTGCCTTTTTTTTTTTTATAGGAGAGCTTCTGTTTCATATCCACATCCCACTTTATTCCTGCTAATCTGCTAATGTGATAAATTAGAAGAAAATTGTTACCAGGATAATCTGTAATGGGCAAGGAGCCACAAAGAAGACATTTCTTTTAATCTTTAAACTTGGTTTGAAAGGTAAGACCATTATGATTATCAGGAATTTCCTTCTGTTGAATTCCATCAAGGAAAGCAGTGGTCTGTCACAAACCAGGTCTAGACCAGTCTCTCAGAGTAGGTGCAGTACATTTCTTTGGTCTGCGTTAATAGTAAGTTAAAGTAACAGCCTCTGTAGTCTGCTTTTGTAGAACTCAAGGGATTCCCAAACTCCAAGGGGTTATTGAGCTCAGCATCATGAATAGCCAGGCCTCGCAAGCCAAGAGTAGCCTGCGGAGAAAGACTGCTAGTGGAGACCGGTGACCCAGCTCATATCTCATTGTTTGGTGTTTGTTTTATACTGACTGGCCGCAGGATACTGGGCTTCTAGGAGCCACCTGTTTATTTTTGAGTCCTACTTGCTATCACTTTGGAACTTTTTATTAAAGATCAGAGACTGACTTTGCATATTTGCCTTTTGGCTTAGTTGGCATTTAATAGGAAGTGGCAAAATAGAGCCTTTTGGGGACATGCGGACACAATCCATTTTCATTTGTTCCGTTCTTCTAGAGCAGTGATTTTCAACCTTTTTTTTTTTTTTTTTAATCTCACAGCACACTTGAACCTATGGTAAAAGTTCCCTGGCACATTTAAATTATATTGATGAAAAAAGTAAAGAATGGAGTGTACTTATTGTGCTTTGAACCTCTTTTGAAAATAATTGAACTAATGATTTTTTAAAAAATTTCATGGCCCACCTAAGATGCTCTCATGGCACATCAGTGTGCCAAGGCACACCAGTTGCAGATCACTGCTCCACTGGGGGGACGAATACTGTTTAATCATCTGTCTTTCTGAACTGGTGCTAGTCCCAAGATTTAAAGTTTTTGTCACTTTTTACTATGTTTTCTTTTTATCCTGATGATCAGTTATTTACCAAGGCCTATTGGTTCTACCCTCATAGTGACTTGCAACTGTTTTTCTTTCAGTTTCCACTACTATGAAGCTAGGTCAGGTTTTGTCTCCTCTGGTTGTTTTCCTGTGATGGGCCTCTGCTTCTGCCTTTGCTGGGCATCTAAAATAGTACTTTGCATATGACGTCCCCCACAGCCAGTCTCTTAGTAATGATCCTAGCCAACCTTTGGCAGTTCCCCTGTGCTTGGTAATATCCTAGCTCCAGTAGTCAGGTTCTTCTATGAATCTTGTAAATTCTCCAGCTTTTTCTCTTATGTTATTCTCCTGCCTGAATCGTGTGTGAATTCCCTCCAAGTAGTGATTTACCTCTCAGTGAACAAAATACTTCATAGAGTGTTATTATTGTTCTGTGTATTTGATTTCACATCTTCTGGGGCTCAGCTTTCTTCCTTTTTTTGTCATACCATGTTGGATTGTTCCAGTTCCTTTGTGGCCGCTGTTCTGTGAACTTTTAAGTATCTTGTTAAATTGCTTTAGGATTTTTTTTCTCTTTAACTAGATTATAAGTATTTTGTGTGCAGGTAGTTTCTTTATGTCTTTAGTACTTTTTGCATAACATTAGTATCATTAATTGTTTGGTGGTAGGGGTTGAAATATCAGACATTTCTCAGGATATTCTTGAGACTTTATCCCTGTCCCTCTCTTCTTTTTTTTGCTGACAAAGGTTCTTAACATTAGCAGCTTATAGAACAATTTCTTACCTTTAACTGTTCTTCTTTTACTTCCTTTTACCTCCTTTCTTCTTTTACTCATCTTTGCTCATCAGCACCTTGCCCTACATGAGAACAGATGAACTGTTTTCTTAAGAAGTTAACCTTGTAGTCTCTGGGAATCCTGTTCTAGTCAATGCCGAGTGGTTAAGGGGGGTTTCCTGGAGAGGAACAATGCTGTTGGTGGCAGGCATTTAGGACTAGGAATCGTCTAACAGCCTTTGTTGCCAAGGGCTAGACAATAAATATTTTACAACAGTTTTACGGGACAGGAGGCAAGAAAGGATATTATGAAGATGCATAATGAAAAAAACAGATTTTTACAGACTTATTTGTTGGTGAGATTCAAAACAGTAATTGAGTTCAATTTTCTGTAATATATATTAATGTTGTGAGGATTAGAATTCTTTTTCTAGACAGATTACATTTTGTCTAATGTTTAAGATTAGAGTTACTCTTTCATCAATCTGTTGCAAATGTACATCAAATCTAGTAATATTGATCTTCAGTGAGATTTTATATATCTCATCTTTGAAAATGTTCATCTACATATAGATAGGTACTCCCACATTCTATATTAGCCCCTAAATATATGAGTTTAGTTGAATATATTTATTACCTGGAAGGTGTATGTAGAATTCTCTTAGATTCTTTTCTTGGTAGTTGGCTTCTTAGCATGCATTACATAGTAAATTAATCACTTCCAGTTGAGGACAACCTTGGTGTACAACTAAATGGATTTTGAAATGGAAAATTCCTTTGTTTTTGCATCAGTGTCTGAAAAATAAAATTTAACTGTAGTTGGAGCTTAGAAAATATATCCACTACAAATTTGTATGGGACTGGGGGTCTCATTTCTTGCTTTATAGGAAGCATGTGAAGTAGCTTGACCTTTTTTATAAAACAAACCAAAAGTTACTGAAATGATACTACATGTCAGTGCTGTTTGTCTTAGAATTTTAGGTCGAATGCATTAACAAACTTTGGGACTTCGGCAAAGGGAAGTTGCCATAGTCATCTAGTGTTCAGTAATTATGGTTGAGGGCTTTTTCTTCTTCAGAAAAATTTTAGGCTCAGTGCCTATAGCTTAAGCAGCTAAGGCACCAGCCACATCACCAGAGCTGGTGGGTTCGAATCTAGCCCAGGCCTGCCAAACAACAATGACAACTATAATCAAAAAAGAGCTGGGTGTTGTGGTGGGCACTTATAGTCCCAGCTACTTGAGAGGCTGAGGTGAGAGAATTGCTTAAGCCCAGAATTTGGAAATTGCTGTGAGCTGTGATGCCACAGCACTCTACCCAGGGTGATAGCTTGAGGCTGTCTCAAAAAAAAAGAACAAAGAAAAATTTCAGTCTTGATCCTGAGTTCAAAAAATCACAATAAAGCTTTACTACATCAAGCTGCTGTGTGATAGAGTGAGTCAGGTTGGTTTAATTCACAAAAATGAATGAAGTTTACAGTATGGTGCTATTGGTTTAATAACCCATGGATGGATTAAAAAAGTCTATCCAAGTATCTGCTTATAATTAATAGAATAATTCTAATCTATAAGCACCTTAAATTTTTATGAGTTTTGTAAGTTTGTCCAACTAAGCCTTTTTCTGCTCTATACGTAATTTTTCCAGTCAGTTACAGGACGTCATAGTAGATTCTACCTAAGGTTGTTTTTTCTCAACTTCGAAAATTTTCTGCCTGTTGTTCTTTAATGAAAACTATTGATAGAGGCCAAAAAGTCAAACAGTATCACAAGGCTTATATCCACTGAACTTTGAGAAGAGATTTATAAGATAGCATGGTGGTAATTTTTTACAGCCTTCCTCTCTAAAGTAGAAACTACTTCTGCCCTCTTAGGAAATCATCCAGGCTTTGCCTAAGCATGTCCAACCAAGGGGGTCTCATATGTGATTGCAGTTCTAATATTTAACAGGTTCCAGCTTCTGCTGCTCATAAATAATCTGTACCTTTCACTTGCTCTCATTTTATCCTTGGGTGCTATATAAGCTAGTTCTTTTTTTTTTGAGACAGAGCTATCCCCCTGGGTAGAGTGCCATGGCTTCACTGCTCACAGCAACCTCCAACTCCTAGGCTGAAGCGAGTCTCCTATCTCAGCCTCCCAAGTAGCTGGGACCACAGGCGCCCGCCACAACACCCGGCTATTTTTTGGTTGCAGCCATTATTGTTTGGCAGGGCTGGGCTGGATTCGAACCTGCCATCTTAGGTGTATGTGGTTGGTGCCTTAGCTGCTTGAGCCACAGGCGTTGAGCCATAAGCTAGTTCTTATACTGGGTGTATAAAAGAACTTCAAGATTTTGGAAGTGGCTCGGCGCCTGTGGCTCAGGCGGCTGAGGCGCCAGCCACATACACCTAAGGTGGCGGGTTCGAATCCCCAGCCCGGGCCCACCAAACATCAATGATGGCTGCAGCCAAAAAATGGCCGGGCGTTGTGGTGGGCGCCTGTAGTCCCAGCTGCTTGGGAGGCTGAGGCAGGAGACTCGCTTGAGCCCAGGAGTTGGAGGTTGCTGTGAGCATGATGCCATGGCACTCTACCCAGGGGGATAGCTTGAAGTTCAGGCTCAAAAAAAAAAAAAAAAGATTTTGGAAGCTGTTTACTTTATCCCCAAAGTCTTTCTGCCACCCTGGTCATCTCTGTAGACACCTTGTGGATGGCAGTCTCTTCATTTTCCCTCGGAAGGTTTCATGTTACTCCCTGGCATAATGTGCTGTGCAGCATCATGTCACCCTCAGGATACGCCGCAGTGGGATGAGTGTCACTCGAGCCTGGACATGATCCATCTATTATTAATTCTATGTTCTGAGATGACTTTGCTTATTAGTCAAATCATAATATAATTTATATCAAAGTTCTCAACTTAAATCTTTGGACTTTTTTGTTTCTTCACTTCAGCAGTTTTTTTAATGCCTTGTTTTCCCCCATCTTGTTTTTCAGTATTTATGTGTAAAAGACTATATTCATTTATGTGAAATAAATTTCTCTTGGATCATTATGTCAAACAGTCTGAAAGCTTTGTTAGTTTTCTCTGCTAGCTTTGTGTTTTCTGTGTTTGGACAAGCCTGTGACATCCCATGAATCAACCCTGATGGAGCCATGAGAGCTGTATTCCTCCAGGGTTACCACCAATGCTCTTTAGTGGAGCTGCCCTACCCACCTTGTCTGAAGTGATCTCCACCCTCTGCACGGACAGACATAGTCCTCTTGAGAGCCTTTGGATTGTAGGCTCACTGGTGCTGGTGCTTTCCGCAAGGCCGGAGTGGGTGCAGGCCAGCCTGCGGCAGGGCCATGCTCTAGATTACTGTTGCTCTGACCAGGGAGAGCGCACTCTGCAGCTATCAGATGTAGGTTTCCGTCCCATATTTACTAGCTCTGGTATTTGGTAGATCATCTGACCTCTCAGAATCTTAGTTTTCCCATTTGCAAAATGATAACAAGACCTTGAAGGGCTGTGAAGTGTCTACATGTGACTAAAAGGACAGAAGCCCAGAGTCTAGCAATGTGGTTAATAATTGGTAGCTGCGGGTGGCACCTGTGGCTCAAGGAGTAGGGTGCGGGCCCCATATGCCAGAGGTGGCTGGGTTCAAACCCAGACCTGGCCAAAAAAAAAAAAAGGTAGCTGCTATTAATAATGTTTCTACCTTGTAATGTCAAGACAGTTAATATTACTGTGGAATGACTAGATAAAAGGTTTTTTATAAGGATCTATAAAAACCATTCTACACTGAACTTTTACTCCAGAGCTATCTCAGTACAGAATCTACTCTAACTTTTCTTGTTTATTATGTTGTGTACTATAAATGTTTGCAAAAGAAAGCACTTCCTGAAGATTAACAATTTATTATGGCTAGCCTAGGGACTGCTGAGATGGCCCTGAGTACCTAATGATTATATACAATCTGATCAAAGTTTGCTAGGCAAGGAGGATTGAAGATAATAGCTAAAACTTAAAAGATTTTTGTGACCAAGTTGTCAATTTTGTCTTCTGTTACAGAATTGGTCATAATTGCAAAATAAACTTTGTATTTAGCTTATTTCTTAATCTGAAGACTACTTCTTTTTGACCATTTTCCAAAAGCGTTTCAATATGCTCTAGAATTTTTACTTAATTAGGAAAAGTCATTCTCTTTGGGCGTCTTGTCTATGAAAGATATGTAAATAATAAAGTGATCATTGTCACTTGCTTAAAATTGAGTTACTATAAACTGCATGTAACTTGGTTTCCTTGAGTGAAAACTTGAGTGACTTGGACTTTCCCAGTCTTCTTTCCACCACCTTAGCATCACCCTGACTTTCTACAGTTTCAGAGACTTTGAAACTTGCAGCTAATAGCCATGCTTATCATAACCATGTTTTCTCTTATTCTCTAGTTACATGTCACTTCCTTTCTGGTTTGACTCATATTTGTTGACTTTGGGGTTCTGCTTGATTTCAGAGATTCAAAGAATCTTTGATGCCTCAGATGGAACTCTTTCTAGGACCCATGAGAATTTACTGGTGGTACCTTTGCTTTTTATCCTGCTCTACCTGTACCTTCTCCTTCAACATGTGCAACACACACACACAGTTTGTTCCTTTGATCTCTTAATAAGGCTCCTGGCAAAACCTTGACTGTTGTGCCATCCTCCTTACTGGCCTTTCCCCTCAGTGTCACTTTAATACAATTAAACTTGTTCTTAGTGTAAATAACTCATGTTTTGCATATACTTGCTCTGAAGTTTTTGCCAAGTGTAGAAAATAGGCATAGAAAATCACATGCATTCAAGTTTTTCGTAATGAGGGTTTGTAGAGGAACACATTACTGTAATTGCTTTATCTAGTTGACAAAATTAAGTCTGAGTTTTTCTTGGTTGGCAAGTGACTTCTTAAATATAAAAGTGAGGTCCATGATAAGATTGTATTTCTTGCTTTGCTCTTCTTAGCAGTGTTTTTGGAGTTAGCCTTGAGTATATTATGCGTAGGCATTTGCATTCTGAGGATTGTATATTTTCCAGGCATCTGAGAATTCCAAAGGCAAGCTATAAGTTTGTATCATTTAATACCTGAGTATAGCCCAGGAATGAAGAAAAAGTGAAAATTAGGCTTGAGGGGGCAGAATTCTGGTTGACCTTGGAAAAGGAGTGGTAATTTAGTCTGACATCTCTTAGGGGATACCTAGGGTTTCAAAGTAGAGGCTGTGGCAGGGCTCTATCATCTTCTCTTTCATTAGGCCCATCCCTCTCCAGCCCATCTTCCACATTACATATTTACACTGTAGATCTGTTCTTGTAGACACTTGTATTTGTCTTAGTGTGATAGATGGTGCCTGCAGTGCTCCACATTAAGGTCAGATTCAAACACTTGGCAATACCTCTCATAGAGCAGTGTTCATTGTCTGCTTTCTTCTCTTCACCTTTGTAGGAATACCAACTCTGCTGAGCGTGTCCTTGCCACAGCTTCAGCACCATCTCCTTTGTGGTGCTTCTCCTATCTACTTCTGTTCACAACTCAAAGCTCACTGGTTCTGTTCTTCTGCAACAAGCTTGCACTGTACTGTGCAGTCATGCACAGCCCCTGAAGATCTGACCTTGTGTTGCCAACTTAATCCTACTGCCTTAAAGGCTTGCTCTTCTGTGAGCAGAACCTCCTCCTTGCCATGAATTTCCTGAAGCTTCTGGGTCTTCTGTCCTCTCTGCTTTCACGCGGGTGTCTCCTGGACTGGATACACTTCGCTTCTCTATCAGCCACTAAATCCTGCCTATCTCTGGGCTTTGTGTATAATGAAGTCAGGCTGTCCTCCTGTGAGGTCCTTTTCTGTAAAACAAGGTTGGAATTTTTATGCTTGCCTTATCTGTTTGTATTTTCTCTGTTCTCAGTTGTACTGTGTTTTTTAAGGTGGTAGTGGCTATCATTACTCCTGTATTCCTTAGTGCTGTGCATATTAATGGTCTCTAATACCTGTTGATTAATATAGCACATATTGAATGAACCTGATATTTTTATTTACTACTCTCAAGGAAAAACTGAAATGTCAAAGAAGTTATGAATAAAAATCAGAAAAGATTCTGGAGCACCTGAGTGGTAGAAAGCTGACTGCTTTTGACACCTTTGAAAGAAGCAGTTGCAGAACAGATACCATGAAATTGGCTCCAAGGGTGTGTTGCCCTCTTGCCTAAAGAATTATGTTGTTTGTAACTGGCACTCTTTGATTTAATTAGGGTGGGAGTGTTCCTTTAGGAAATTGAGGCCTTTACTCAATGTGGCTAGTGGGTGAACTTTTTTTTTTTTTTTTTGAGACGGAGCCTCAAGCTATCCCCCTGGGTAGAGTGCCATGGCATCACGCTCACAGCAACCTCCAACTCCTGGGCTCAAGTGAGTCTCCTGCCTCAGCCTCCCAAGTAGCTGGGACCACAGGCGC
>CAUYTI010005920.1:0-11541 GCA_963575145.1 Galago senegalensis | reverse complement strand
GTAGAGTGCCATGGCTTCACTGCTCACAGCAACCTCCAACTCCTGGGCTCAAGCGAGTCTCCTGCCTCAACCTCCCAAGTAGCTGGGACCACAGGCGCCCGCCACAACACCTGGCTATTTTTTGGTTGCAGCCATTATTGTTGTTTGGCAGGCCCGGGCTGGATTCCAACCCATGGCTGGTGCCTTAGCCGCTTGAGCCACAGGCGCCAAGCCTAGTTTTTCTATTTTTAGTAGAGGCAGTTTCTCAGTTTGCTTAGGCTGGTATTGAACTCCGTGAGTTCAGGCATTTCACTTCCTTTCCCCCCCAGAGTGTTAGGATTACAGGCATGAGCCACTGTGCCTGCCCTTACATCAGCTGGAAAAAAAAATTAATTCAAGTAAGTTTTGAGCACAAGACTTTTACGACACTCCCTTAATCTAAAGATAAGAAAGAGCTGAGAAAAAAATCCTGAGCTGTGTGTAGTAAGCTATTACTTGTATGGTAGAGGTATAGCAATTCTTTTTTTTTTTTTAAGAGATGGGGAGAGATCCCAATGGCCAAAGCTGGGGAAATGAGCATCAGAAGGAGTGATAGCAATAGGTGATGACCCATTGATAAGGATCCCAAGTCCATAATAAAGATAAAGGGAAAGTGCTTTTCAATTTAGAAATGAACAGTAGAGACAGAAAAATCATGAGTTTGAAATCATCATAATAGTATTGATTCAGGCAATTGTTACAGTCTTACATGATCTCTCAAATAATTAGCGAACAAGAGGAAAGCAATAACTTCACAGACACTTCCTTAGCCAGGTCATCAAAGTTGGCATCACCAATATTAGCATAGTTATGTTCCTCTTGATGTGCTTGAATGGGGAACATCATTACTTTTCCTTGGTATTTCTAACATGTATAACTGGGATCTAATCACTGGAAACAATTGGGGGACCTTAAGTGAGGATTATTTTACAAAGTGCCTTCTTTATAATTTTTGAATATGTCAATGTCATGAAACACAAAGGCTAAGAAACTGTTCCATGTTCAAAGAAAGAAGTTCAAGAGGCAGAGCAGTTAAATGCTGTGCATAATCTTGGATTGGATCTTAGACTGGAAAAAAATAATTGCTGTATGTACATTATTAGGACATTGGGAAAATTTGATATGTACCGAATTAGAAAATAGTATTGTATCATTGTTAAATTTTCTGAATCTAATAATTGCACTGTGATCATGTAAGGGAATGCCCTTATTCTTAGAAGATAATAGCGAATTATTTAAGAGTCAAAAATCAAAGTATTTTCCACTTAATCTCAAGTGGATAGGTAATAATAATAATTATAGAAAGAAACTGATAAAGCAAATGCAGCATATCCGAACAATTGGTGAAATGCGGGGTAGAGCAAGATGGTGGACCAGAAGGATCGTTCTCCTGAGCTCTCCTAGAATGACTGGGGAAAAAGAGAGAACCCAACCATACCTGGCACAGGGACCTTACCCAGAATCATAGCTCAGGGAGCACAGCGAGGAAGTGGTGACCTGGATACAGCGTATGATCCACAGTGGTGGAAATCTGATGGATTAGGCAAGTGATTGCAACTGGCTAGATTGCCTGCCCCCCCCACAGAGGTCTAGGATTGGAGGAAGCCTTTCCAGAGTTGGGGTGGAAAGTGTGCATTAAGTGGAAAACTTGGAAGAGTGGGTGGACTTGAACAGTATGCAGCAACCAGATTGAATGCTGGTTGGAGTGGAATTGCCATAGATTTGGTGGCTGGCAGAGGTGGCCATACTGAGAAGGTCTCAGCAGCTGGGGGCCACCATTGTGGGAAGGTTGTGAGACAGTCTAAGCAGGGACCTAAAGCATGGCACTCTTAATTACACCTGCTAGGATTAGAACTCCATTCTTGGGGCAGGTTGAGGGACTCCCACACCCCATGGGAACTGAAGTCAAGAGAAACTGTGAGATCTGCCCTTGAAGGATTCTTGTGAGCTTTAAGGTTCCAACCTGTGCCAAGGGTGGTGGGTTCAAACCTGGCCCCTGCCAAACTGCAACAACAACAAAAAAATAGCTGGGTGTTGTGGTGGGTGCCTGAGGTCCCAGCTACTCGGGAGGCTGAGGCAAGAGAATCACCTAAGCCCAGGAGCTGGAGGTTGCTGTGAGCTGTGACACCATGGCACTCTACCCAGTGTAATAAAGTGAGACCCTGTCTCTAAAAAAAAAAAAAATCTGAATGCTGAGGAAACAATCAGCTGATCACTGAAGGCAACTAAGTTTGGAATCAAGGTTATTTAGGTTGCTGGCTGTGCTCTCTGTCTCCTAAAAAAAGCTATAGTGCCACCTGGTGTCCCAGTGACATATTACAGCATACTGTCATCAAGAGCAAGGACTCCTGTTTGAAACAAAGGAGGCAGTGAGAAGGAAAAAGGAGAACAAGGAGATGAACAAGAAGAACACATGAGGAGGAACCAACAGAAAAATTTGGGCAACATGAAAAACCAGTGGTACAAAGGATAAAACTACACAATGGACTTTCACAAAATAAGGTCAATAGAACCACCACACTTATCAATTCTCTCAATAAATGTCAGTGGACTGAGTTCACGACTGAAGAGGCATAGGCTGGATGACTGGATAAAAAGACACAAGCCATCCATATGCTGTCTTCAAGAGACACACCTAGCCTTGAAGGACAAATCAAGACTGAGGGTTAAGGGATGGAAGCAAATGGAACTTAGAAGAAAGGAGGTGTTGCAATCTTTTTTTTTCAGATACAAGCAGATTTGAAGCAACTGAAGTTATAGAAAGGCAAAGATGGACACTTTATATTGGTCAAAGGAACAATACAACAAGAAGACATTTCTTTTCTTTTCTTTTTTTTTTTTTTTTGAGACGGAGCCTCAAGCTATCGCCCTGGGTAGAGTGCCATGGCATCACAGCTCATAGCAACCTCCAACTCCTAGGCTCAAGTGAGTCTCCTGCCTCAGCCTCCCAAGTAGCTGGGACCACAGGTGCCCACCCCAACGCCCGGCCATTTTTTAGTTGCAGCCATCATTGTTGTTTTGGTGAGCCCGGGCTGGGGATTCAAACCTGCCACCTTAGGTGTATGTGGCTGGCGCCTTAGCCGCTTGAGCCACAGGCGCCGAGCTGACATTTCAATTTTACATATTTATGCACCCAACCTTAATGAAGATTTAAGAAACAGAACAGACTATCCGAAAGCTAAGGAATATACATTTTTCTCATCAGCCTGTGGTACATATTCCAAAATCAACCACATCCTAGGATATAAATAAACCTGAGCAAAATTAAAAGAACAGGAATTATACCTTGTATCTTCTCAGACCACAAGGCAATAAAGGTGGAACTCAATTCCACCAAAAATATTCATCCCCCCATAAAGACTTGGTAATAACAACCTTATGCCGAATGATAATTGGGTTCAGGAAGAGATAAAAGAAGAAATCGTTAAATTCCTCAAACATAACAACAATGAAGACACAAGTTGCCAAAACCTGTGGGATACAGCAAAAACAGTTGTAAGAGGGAAATTTATTACATTCAGTGTGTACATTCAAAAAACAGAAAGCACATTGACAAACTCATGAATCATCTTATGGAACTGGAAAAAGAGAACAATCTAATCCCAGACCCAGCAGAAGAAAGGAAATAACCAAAATTTAATCAGAGGTGAATGAAATTGAAAACAAAAGAATCATTCAGAAAATTAACAAAACAAAAAGTTGTTTTTTCTTTTTCTTTCTTTCTTTTCTTTTTTTTTTTTTTTTTGAGTCAGAGCCTCAAGCTGTCCTCCTGGGTAGAAAGCCGTAGCATCACAGCTCACATCAACCTCCAACTCCTGGGCTCAAGCAAGTCTCCCGCCTCTGCCTCCCAAGTAGCTAGGACCACAGGCGCCCGCCACAACGCCTGTCTATTTTTTTTTTTTTTGGTTGCAGCCATCATTGTTGTTTGGCAAGCCTGGGCTGGATTCAAACCCACCACCTTAGGTGTATGTGGCTGGCACCTTAGCCACTTGAGCTATAGGTGCCAAGCCAAAAAAAAAAAAAGTTGGTTTTTCGAGAAAAGAAATAAAATTGATAAACCTTTGGCCAGATTAACTAGAAACAGAAAAGAAAAATAGAAAAATCTCTAATAATATCAATTAGAAACAATAAAAGGGAAAAAACAAATGCTACAGAGATTCAAGAGAACATCTCTGAGTACTGCAAGGAACTCTGTGTGTACTCTATTTGACAATGTGGAAGAAATGGACCTACACCTGGAATAACACCCCCCCCCGGACTTAATGAAGAAGAAATAGATCTCTTGAACAGACTGATTAAAGAACTGAGATCAAAGAAACAATAAAAAATCTCTCAACCAAAAAATGCCCTGGTCCAGATGGCTTCACACCAGAATTCTATCAAACCTTCAAAGAAGAGCTTATACCCACACTGCAGAAATTATTTCAAAAAATTGAGAAGGAAGAAATCTTCTCCAACATGTTCTACAAAGTAAACATCACCCTGATACCAAAACCAGGAAAAGACCCAACTAAAAAGGAGAACTTCAGACCAATCTCACTAATGAATATAGATGCAAAAGTTCCCAATAAAATCCTGGCCAATAGATCACAGCTACACATAAAAAAAATCATTCATCATGGCCAAATAGGTTTCATCCCAGGGATGCAAGGTTGGTTTAACATATGCAAGTCCATAAATGTAATTGACCATATCAACAGATGAAAAAACAAAGACCATGATCCTCTCAATAGATGCAGAAAAAGCATTTGATAAAATCCAGCATCCTTTTCTAAGTAGAACACTTAAGAATATAGACATAGGTAGCACATGTCTGAATCTGATTAAAGCCATGTATGACAAACCCATGATTAATATACTGAATGGAGCAAAACTGAAAGCTTTACCACTTAGAACTGGAACCAGAGGTTCCAGGTTGTCCTCTATCACCACTACAAGTCAACATAGTGCTGGAAGTTCTAGCCAATATAATCAGGCAAGAGAAGGAAACAAAGGGCATTCAAATGAATGCAGAGCAGGTCAAACTCTTGCTCTTTGCTGACAATATGATCTTATACTTAGAGAACCCAAAGGCTCAAAAACAAGACTCCTGGAAGTGATTAAAAAATATAGCAGTGTCTCAGGATATCAAATCAATGTCCACAAATTAGTAGCCTTTATATATGCCAGTAACAGCCAAGAAGAGAGGCCAAGGACACAATTCCCTTCACAGTAACTTAAAATAAAAGAAGAAATACCTAGGAGTATACATAACAAAAGAGGTGAAGAACCTCTACAAAAAAAATTATGAAATACTAAGAAAAAAAAATGAGATATTTTTTAAGAGACGAGAGTCTTACTTTGTCACCTTTGGTAGAGTGCTATGGTGTCACAGCTCACAGCAACCTTCAGGTCTTGGGCTTAGGAGATTCTCTTGCCTTAGCCTCCTGAGTAGCTGGGACTACAGGTGCCCACCACAACGCCTGGCTATTTTTTTGTTGCATTTTGGCTGGGGCCGGGTTTGAACCCACCACCCTTGATATATGGGGCAGGTGCCCTACTCACTGAGCCACAGGCACCGCCAGAAATAACGGAAGATGTTAATTGATGAAAGAACATACCATGCTCATGGCTGGGAAGAATCAACATTGTGAAAATGCCTATACTACTCAAAGCAATCTATAGATTCAGTTCAATCCCCATTAAAATGCCATCATGATACTTTCAAGATTTGGAAAAAATAGTTCTTTGTTTTTTATATAACCAGAAGAAACCTCATATAGCCATGGCAATTATTAGTGATAAAAACAAAGCCAGGGGTATCACCCTTCCAGACTTTTGGCTATCCACAAGGCCATAGTGATCAAAATAGCATGGTATTGGCACATAAATAGAGACAATGACATTTGGAATGGGATAGAAAACCATGAGATGAAATTACCATCTTATAGTAACCTGATATTTGATTAACCAAACAAGAACATACAGTGGGGAAAAAAATCCCTATTTAAGAAACAGTGTTGGGAGAACTGGGTAACCACAGGTAAAAGACTGAAACTGGACCCACACTTCTCACCACTTATAAAAATTGATTCCATTGATTTAAATCTAAGGCATGAAACAATAAAAATCCTTGAAGAATGTGTGGGGAAAACATGTGAAGATACTGGCCCGGGGAGCAACTTTCTGAAGACTTGTGGCATTTGCAACAATAGCAAAAATAAACAAATGAGACTTAATTAAACTGAAAAGCTTCTGTATAGCTAAGGAAACAGCAGCCAAAGCAAACAGACAACCTTCAGAATGGGAAAAGAAATTTGCATATATAAATAGACAAAAGCTTGATAACTAGAATCTTCAGAGAACTCAAATTAGTGGTTACAGCACCAGCCACATACACTGAGGCTGGTGGGTTTGAACCTAGCCCCGGCCAGCTAAAAACAACAATGACAACTGCAACAAAAAATAGCCAGGCATTGTGGCAGGTGCCTGTAGTCCCAGCTACTTGGGAGGCTGAGGCAAGAGAATTACTTAAGCCCAAGAATTTGAGGTTGCTGTGAGCTGTGACACCCCAGCACTCTACTGAGGGTGACATAGTAAGACTCTCAAAAGCGAAAAAAAAAAGAAGAAGGAGACAGATGAATGGCTAAGAAACATATTAAAAAAGCTCATCATCCCTAATCATCACAGAAATGCAAATCAAAACTACCCTGAGATATCACCTAACCCAGTGAGAATGGCCCACATCAGAAAGTCTCAAAGCTGCAGATGCTGGCTTAGATGTGGAGAGAAAGGAACATCATTACGCTGCTGGTGGGACTGTGAACTAATACAGCCTTTCTGGAAGGAGGTATGGAGATATCTTCAAAGAATTCAAATTAGACCTCCCATTTGATCCTGCAATCCCATTACTAGGCATCTACCTGAAGGAAAAAAAAAAAAAACACTTTTATCATAAGGACATTTGCACCAGAGTGTTTATCGTAGCTTGGTTTATAGTTGCCAAAATGTGGGAACAACCTAAATGTCCACTAACTTAGGAATGGATTAACAAGCTATGGTATATGTACACCATGGAATACTATTCAGCCACTAAAAAAGATGGAGATGTTACGTCTTTTGTATTAACCTGGACGGAGGCAAAACACATTCTTCTTTGTAAAGCATCACAAGAATGGAGAGGCAAAAATCGAATGTACTCTATTCTAATAAGAAAGCAGTAGATGAGCTAATATAAGGGGAGGGAGGGGAATGAGGTAGCTGGGAGGGGGTGGAGGTCATGGTGTAGTACACCTTTTGGAGGGGGACACAATTATAAGAGGGACTTTATCTAACAAATGCAATCAGTGTAGCCTAATTTTTTGTATCCTCAATAAATCCCAATAATAAAAAAAAAGTAAAACAAAACAATTGGTGACTCCTGGTGAAAGTCTTAAGGGTACTCATGATACTACTTTTTTCAGATGCATAGTTCAGAAACATGTTTTCCCATTCTGTATGTTGTATGTTTACTTTGTTATTACTTCTTTTGTGGTACAAAGATTTTTAGCTTATTTAAGTGCCAAATTTAATTTTTGGTTTTATTGAGGCTGCTTGTGGTGTATTAGTCACAAATTATTTGCCAAGGCCAATGTCCAGAAGAGTTTTTCTTAGGTTTTCTTCTAGAATTTTTGTAGTTTCAGACCTTATATTTAAGTCTTTCATCCATCTTGAGTTAATTTTTGGAAACAGGGAAAAGGAGTTTTATTCTTCCAAATCTATAAAAAAAAATTTATAAACTACTGTTTTTCAAGTTTGAAATTGTTGAAGATAAAAGGCTAAAAAAATAAAACTTCAAAAATAATAAAGCTATTTTGCTAAAAGAAAAATCTTTTGGCTGAGTGAAGTGGCTCCTGCCACTTTGAGAGGCTGAGGAGGAAGGATCGCTTGAGCCCAGGAGTCCAGAGTTACATTGAGCTATGATCAAACCACTGCTTTCCAGCCTGGGTGACAGAATGAGACTCTGTCTCTAAAAGTAATGATAATTAGAAAAATCTTCAAAAGACTCCACATAGTCCACCTGTACTCATTTTGCATCTTGCCCTGAATTTATTCCAGAAGGACTTTATCTTACCTACTCTCTGAAACACCCTTCTTGGTGTCACCAGGGACACATGTGTTGCCAGGTTGGATCTCCGAGCCACACTTGATACAGATAACAGATGGTTCCTCCTTTATTGAAACATTTTTCCCCTTTGGCTTTTGGAATACCCACTCTTTCAGATTTTCATCCTGCCTCAGTTTTTCCTCCTTCTCTATCTCATTAAATGCTACCACCGATTGCTCAGTCTAAAAATCTCCAAAGTTATGCTGAATTCCTGTGTTTCAATCCTCCTGAATCTCTTCTTCCTTCAATAAGTATTGTGGGCTTTACTTTGAAAATTATTCCACATTTGACTATTTCTTTATCACTTGCACTGCCAACACCACTCTTGTGTCAAAGCACATTCTTCCCTGGCCTGAACTGTGGCAGTGGCTTCCTGAATGGTTTACTGGCTTCCACTCTCTGTCCCACAGCAGCCAGGATGAACTTTAAAAGAGATAAATCAAATCAGATTCTATCTCAGTCACCAGAAGCTATTACTGTCAGATAAAATATGATGACGCTTACCCCGGGATCAGGAGACCTGTATGTCACATGTGGACTTATGCACACGCCCTTGTCTCAGCTTTGCCCCTTTGCCTTGAGCACTCTCCTCCAGCCTCACTGTCCTCACTGTGTTGATCCAGTGGGCCACGTTCGTTCTGCCTCCCGGCCTTTGCATTTACTGTTTGTAATGCCAGAAATGTTTTTCTCCATTTGAGACATGGTTCATTTCCTCACTTCATTCGGGCCTTTACTTAATTTATTTAAAAATAGCTTTCCTAGTCATGCTCTAACTTTTTTTTTTTTGAGATGGAATCTCATTCTGTCCCCTTGGGTGGAGTGCCATGGCATCATCATAGCTCATGGCAACCATAGGCTCTTGGGCTCAAGTGATCCTCTTGCCTCAACCTCCTGAGTAGCTGAGACTTCAGGCATGTGCCACTATGCCTAGCTAGTATTTTTTTCTACTTTTAGTAGAGACAGGGTCTCGCTCTTGCTCAGGCTGGTCTTGAACTCCTGCGTTCCACCAGTCTGTCTGCCTCAGCCTCCCAGAGTTCTAGGGTGTGAGCCACCACGCCCAGCCACCCTCAAAGCTCTTGTATTTTTTTTTCACATAGTACTCATCTTTACCTAAATTTATGTTTCCTAGACAGATACAGAATAAAGTACTTTGGCAGTGGAAACTTTCATTTTGTTTATTGCTGAATCTTAAGAGCCAGGATATGCCTGTCACATGGTTAGAACTCATAATTTGTTCAATGAATGCATGAATTGATATCTGCTGTATTTTAGCTATTTCAAACGGAGAAGACAGTTTCCAGAGACTCTTATTATTATTATTATTTTTTGAGACAGAGTCTCATTACATCGCCCTCGGTAGAGTGCTGTAGGGTCACAGCTCCAGCAACTTCTGACTCTTGGGCTTAAGCAGTTCTCTTGGCTCAGCCTCCCAAGTAGCTGGGACTACAGGTGCTGGGTGCCTGGCTATTTTTTTGTTACAGTTGTCATTGTTGTTTAGCAGGCCCAGGCAGGATTTGAACCGGCCAGCCTTGGTGCATGTGGCAGGCACTGAAACCACTGTGCTACAGGCACCAAGCCTCAGAGACTCTTACAGTCTGTTTTATTTTTTTTTTAAGAGCCAGAGCTTCACTTTGCCACCTGCAGTAGAGTACCATAATGTCAGAGCTCACAGCATCCTCCAGCTCTTGGGCTTAGGCCATTCTCTTGCCTCAGCCTCCCGAGTAGCTGGGACAGTCTTACTGCTATTTAAGGTGGTTTGGTGACACTGCTAACTTCCGTGGAAGCTGACAAGCCATCAGCCCTGAGTTTCACTCTTCACGTCTTCGCCTTTCTTTTGTCTGTCCTCTGGTGGTGCAACACTAATAAGCAGCAAATTGGTAGAATTGGTCAGTAAAAGAACTTTGATCACAATCTGGATTGTAAACTTTTAAAAAATTAGACTTCAAAATTTTAATTTTAGGTAGACCTCCAAAAACAAATAAGAATATGAGCAGGAGTTAGATTTGAATCAATTTCTAACTTAGGATGAAAAAATAAAACTCTTGAGCTCACCCAAAATGCTTGGATTGCTTAAAATAATTTTTTTTTTTTTTTTGGCCAGGGCTGGATTTGAACCCGCCACCTCCAGCATATGGGGCTGGCGCCCTACCTTTTTGAGCCATAGGCGCCACCCTGCTTAAAATAATTTCTACTTAAACATACTTCTTTCCCTTAAAATATTGTAGTATTTTTCCACCTGAAGTGAACATGCCTCCTGTCTCCACTGCAGTAATAAGTTCGCTTCACCTTTGACTTGACCATGTGTATGGTAACACATATCAGGACAGGAAGCCCATGTTCAGGCCCCAGCATCTGGGCAATAGAATGGTGCTCTTAGTCATTTTGCTTCACTGCCACCTTCCTCTGAGGTCCCATGCATAGTACCAGTACCAGAGAATTCCTGTAGTGTGATAGTTATAAACAAAAATGCTTGGTAAGTTCACAGCATGTATTACTCAATACCATTTTCCCAATATGTATTATGGAGAGCAAAGTTCTCATTATGGAGCAGAGTTTTTTTCTAGAATTGCCGAGATATATATGTTATTAATCTATTTTTTTATTTTTAAATTATTTATTTATTTTGAGATAGGGTCTTACTCTGTCCCCCAAGCTGAGGTAGGGTGGTGTCATCATAGCTCACTGCAGCCTCCCAACTCCTGGGCTCAAGCAAGCCTCCTGCCTCAGCCTCCTGAGCAGTTGGGACTATTGGCAGGTGCCATTATGGCTGGGTCTTATTTCTATTTTTTGTAGAGATGAGATCTTTCTGAGTTGCTTAAGCTGGTCTTGAACTCCAGGTCTCAAGCAATCATCCTGCCTGAGCTTCCCAAAATGCTGGAGTTATAGGTGTGAGCTAACGCACCCAGCCTGTCTGTTCTATTTTAACCATGTCTGAGTGCACATGGTTTACACTTGGGTGCTACTGACTTGCTAAAATAGCATGAAGATTCTCTTAGTGTCCATAGTTGATGTTGAAGGCAGTATACAGCTTAAATTTTGTTTTCCAACTTTGGCCTTCGCAGAGGTGGTTTCTGTATAGCGTGATTATTACTATAAAGGAAATCTGGTATACCTTGCTGGGTAAGGACAAACTCCCACTGAGATACTTATTTTACTTCATTTGGACCCAGAAAAGAGAATTTGTTCAGGGGATATCATGAATGCTGGCATCTTTGCAAGTCAGTACTGTACTTGTAGCTCAAATATTTTCTTCTTCTTTTTTTTTTTTGTTTTTTTGAGACAGAGCCTCAAGCTGTCCCCCTGGGTAGAGTGCCGTGGCATTACAGCTCACAGCAACCTCCAACTCCTGGGCTCAAGCGAGTCTCTTGCCTCCGCCTCCCAAGTAGCTGGGACCACAG
>CAUYTI010005917.1:0-14534 GCA_963575145.1 Galago senegalensis | reverse complement strand
ATGTCATGGCACTCTACCCAGGGGGATAGCTTGAGGCTCCTGTCTCAAAAAAAAAAAAAAAAAAAATAGCCAGGCGTTGTGGCAGGTGCCTATATTCCCAACTACCTGGGAGGGATGAGGAAAGAGGATTGTTCAAGCCCAAGAGTTTGAGGTTGCTGTAAGCCATGATGTCACTGCACTCTACCAAGGGTGACAAAGTGAGACTGTGTATCGAAAGAAAGAAAAGTCTCCATCTCTACAAAATGTGGAAAAATTAGAGGGACGTGTTGGCACAAACTTATAGTCCCAATTACTTGGGGACCTGAGGCTAGAGGATCACTTGAATTCAGGAGTTTGAGGTTACAGTGATTTATGATAATGCCACCACACTCTACCCTGTGCAACAGAGCAAGACCCTGTCTCAAAAAGATAATAAAAATAAAGTAGACTAAAGTTACATTTACATTTTTAAGTAGCCACATGATGCTATTTGCTCATGCAAAACTTGTAGTCATTTTACAAACTCACTTCCTTATTTATTTATTTATTTGAGACAAAGTCTCACTATGTCGCCCTCAGTAGAGTGCTGTGGCATCATAGCTCACAGCAACCTCAAACTCTCGGGATTAAGCGATTCTCTTGCCTCAGCCTCCCAAGTAGCTGGAACTATAGGCACCCGCCACAATGCCTGGCTGTTTTTTTGTTGCAGTGGACATTGTTGTTTAGCAGGCCCAGGCTGGATTCAAACCTGCCAGCCTCAGTGTATGTGGCCGGCACCATAACCACTGGGTCTTGGTGTCTGTCAGCAACAGACACTGAGTCTTAACTCCTTTTTTAGACAACATTCTGCAAACCCAAGTCTCATACTTGTGCAATTCAGTTTTGTAAACATAAATGTACGACCTTACCATAGAAGATACATAAGGATAATACTTTTTGTGTGAAAATTTGAATCTAGAATCAGCATTTAAAAAGTCTGTGAAGCTTGGCACTCTGGCTCATAGGCTGGGAATTTGCCTGAATCCTTTTTTTTTTTTTTAAACCTAAAAGAAAGCATCTCTTTTCTGACTGTTGTTCACCAGGCTGATACATCTGTTGTGGTTTTTCTGCTCATCCACAGCAATACCACGTTGTCTGAAGTACTTTGAGACGGGCTGTTTTAGAGCATTTTTACTTCCTTCTCTGTTCTTGATTGACCTACTTATACTCATCAACCATCAACCTCTTGGGCATCCTGCTGTCTTCCATTATCCAATATGTTTAGCTGGTGAGTGCAGTTGGGTTACAATAAACATTATTCCAAAAATGGTAAATTGTTGTTGCTCCTTAGCTTGCTTCTTAGTCTATTCATACTCAGTCTGCTTTGGAGGCTGGCATTTAGGGAACTATTCAAAAAGCTAGCTGTAGTCTCATTCGCAAGTTGCAGGTCCTGCTGAAACATAGCTCGGAGTAAACACACTCTTCTGAATTCCTTCAGCCCTCCTTGTCACACACTTCATTTTGTCCCTGTTGCATGAAGTCTTATATCCTGCTTATCTTACCTGACCTGGTGTCTCTCCCCTTCTTTGTTCTCCACCATGTTTCCTCCTCCCTGTTGGCCAAATCATCCCCTTCCTTTGGTTTCTGTAATGACGCCGTCTCTTGGCTTTCTCCTCCTACTGCTCTGTTCTTTATATCAGTTTTTTTCCTTTGCAGACCTCTGCCAGCCCCTTTGATGTTAGAGTACTTGAGAGGTCTGTTTTGGCCTTCTTCTTACCCTACACACTCTTCCTAGGCAAAACCTATCCATTCTTGTGGCCTTGGTTTCTCAGCTACAAATTGTTCCCAAAACTTATATCTCTAGCCAGAATGCATCTTAGAACTCCAGACCCAAATGCCTAACTGCCAGCTGGACATCTCTATCTACATGTGTGACATGTACTTTCTTCAGAATAGAACTCCTTATTCTTCATACCTAAGATATTTCCTATTCCAGTTTAAGACACCATCACCATGGGGCAGCACCTGTGGTTCAAAAGAGTAGGGTGCTGGCCCCATATACCAGAGGTGGCAGGTTCAAACCTGGAACCAGCCAAAAACTACAAAAAAACAAAAAACAAGACACTACCACCTTTCCCCAAACCAGAAAGCATTCTTTTCCTTTAACCCTCTAGAGGAGAAAAAATTTCTCCCCTATCCTCTTAGGGTTTCCACCCAGGCTTAAGAATTAAAACAGAAATGCAAATCAGGCTCGGTGCCTGTGGCTCAAGTGGCTAAGGCACCAGCCACATATACCTAAGGTGGCGGGTTCAAATCCAGCCCGGGCCCGCCAAACAATAATGACAGCTGCAACCAAAAAATAGCCAGGCGTTGTGGCGGGTGCCTGTGGTCCCAGCTACTTGGGAGGCTGAGGCAGGAGACTAGCTTGAGCCCAGGAGTTGGAGGTTGCTGTGAGCTGGGATGCCACAGCACTCTACCCAGGGGGACAGCTTGAGGCTCTGTCTCAAAAAAAAAAAAAGAAAAAAAAGAGTTAGTTTAAAAAGGTTTGTACAGATTTCACTCAGCCTCAAGACCCCATCTGTGATAATAAGAATGTCTTTCTGCTGGTATAGGGAGGGCACCTTTGGCATGGGAGTTTTATCTCTTCCATTTAGGAAGAAAAAGGAAAATCAGAGCACCCTTCTGGCATCTGCTATTTTTCAAGTGCCTTTGACACACAAAAAATCAATAGGCCAAAGTGGCGTATGTTGGCTATACCTTGGGCACATCTTGATTCTCTGTAACCCCAGCATCTAGTTACAAAGACCTACCAATATTACCTCCTAAATAAAATGTCATGTTTCTTCCTGCCTCTTGTCCAACCTACCACCAAAAATAAGTCCGATCATGTCAGAACTCACCTCCCTAACCAATCCTTTAACTTATCTTACGAGGCCCTCCGAGGTCTGGTAGCTGCCTCTTTATTCAGCCTTATCTCACCCATCCCCACTTTATAGTTTACATTCCACCTTCACAGAATTTTTTTTTTTTGGAAACATTAGTCTCACTTTGTCACCCTCGGTAGAGTGCTGTGGCGTCCTAGCTCATAGCAACCTCAAACTCTTGGGCTCAAGCAATTCTCTTGCCTCAGCTTCCTGATTAGCTAGGACTACAGGTGCCTGCCACAATGCTTGGCTATATATATATATATTTTTGAGATAGAGCCTCAAACTGTTCTCCTGGGTAGAGTGCTATGACATCGCAGCTCACAGCAACCTCCAACTCCTGGGCTCAAGTGAGTCTCCTGCCTCAGCCTGCCAAGTAGCTGGGACCATAGACGCCTGCCACAATGCCTGGCTATTTTTTGGTTGCAGCCGTCGTTGTTTGGTGGGTCTGGGCTGGATTTGAACCTGCCACCGTAGGTGTATGTGGCTGGCGCCTTAGCTGCTTGAGCCATAGGCGCGGAGCCTGCCTGGCTATTTTTTAGAGGTGGGGTCTCATTCTTGCTCAGGCTGGTCTTGAATTTGTGAACTCAAGCAATCCACCCACCTTGGCTTCCCAAAGTGCTAGGATTACAGGCGTGAGCCACCCGTGCCTGGCCTCTTCACAGAATTTCTTTTGCCTCAGAGGCTTTGCATGTACTACTCTCTGTCCAGAGCACTCTTAATTCTACTCTTCACCCGGTTACCTCTGCTTATTCTCCAAATGTGCTTCTTCCTGGTCTTTTCTGACCCACTGGAATTGGTTGGCTATTCCTGTGGTTGCACTAGTGCTACCAGACTTGTCACTACTCTCATCACCCTTTACTGTAATTATTTAAATATCCATTTCTTGTCTATTCTTTAAGCTCCATGAGGGCAGAAGACCTGTTTGCCTTGTTCCCTATGTATTTGCACACCTAGTATAGTCTCTGGTACACAATGGATATTCATTCTTATTTGTTTAATGAATAAATAGAATAAACTCCTTCTTTTTATGAGCTATGGTGATTATCACTGCACTCTATTCAGGGTTATAGAGATCTTGTTTCACACACACACACAAAAACCCAAAACCAAAAAAAACCCCTCACAGCCGAGTAGGATAGCTCATGCCTATAATCCTAGCACTCTGGGAGGCTGAGGTGGGTGGATTGCTTGAGCTCAGGAGTTGGAGGGCAGCCTGAGCAAAAGTAGAAAAATTAGCCAGGTGTTGTAGTGGGTGCCTTTAGTTCCAGCTTGTCAGAAGGCTGAGGCAAGAGGAATGCTTGAGGCCCAAAAGTTTGAGGTTGCTATGAGATACGATGCCACAGCACTCTACCAAGGATAACAGAGTAAGACTCTGTCTCAAACAAAAATCCTCATTCTGTCATTATTATCTGGTTGATGTTATATTGGTTCATGCCACCCCCATTCATATGTTGAAGCCCAAATACACCGTTTTGGACATGGGGTTTCTATGAAAGTAATTAAGGTTCTATGAGGTCATAAATGTGAGGCCCTGTCCTTGTAAAAAGAGGGGGGTTTCTATGAAAGTAATTAAGGTTCTGTGAGGTCATAAATGTGGGGCCCTGTCCTTGTAAAAAGAGGCACATGGAAGCTTCTCTTTTTCTGTCTGCATACTCACCAAGGAAGGGTCATGTGGGGACACAGTGAGAAAGCTGACATCTACAAGCTAAGAAGAAAGCTGTCACCAAAAACTGATTTGCCAGCACCTTGATCATGGACTGCCAGCCTCTAGAATTGTGATAAAATAAATTTCTGTTATTCAAGCCCCCCAGATTGTGGTATTTTAGCAGACCAGGCAGACTAATACAATTGATTTTCCTATTTGTGTCTTATCTTCCTAAGGAAAGGGCCTAATCTTCTATTTCTCTATATTGTTCTTTGAAAAGCATTGCATATGTAGAAGATGCTTAAAAAATAATTGACTGAGTGCTTAAAGAGGAAGCCTTTATATATAATGCTCCTTCTTTCTAAAGTATTTTTCCCTTACTCTTTGACCAGCTAAATTCTAGTCATCTTTCAAGCCTTCGTGTCAGTATCACATCCTCAGAATATTCCCTGTTCTACTTAATCTAGATTATCAGTGCCACCTTATTATTCTCTATTAAAGCATCTTTGCTCTTTTCTGCCATAGTATGTATGGTAATTTTTATTATACAGCAGAACCTCTATAGTTGACCACCTCCCTACATTGACCACCTCCTTTAAGTTGACCTTAATTTTCACAGACCAGACAGGCACCACATGTGCTATCAATACAGTAGGCCTAGTTCCTTATGTTGACCACCTCTATATGTTGATGAGTCACCTAGCACACTGCCTTGTACCAATATTATAGATATACAAATATTTTTGGAGTAGCTGATAATTGAATGACTTAACCACTTAATTTTATTTCATTGATCTAAACTTGATGCCTTTTAAAAAATTTTTGAGACAGAGTTTCACTGTCACCCAGGCTAGAGTGCCATGGCCCCAGCCTAGCTCACAGCAACTTCAAACTCCTGGGTTCAACTGATCCTCCTGCCTCAGCCTCCCTAATAACTGGAACTACAGGCATGTACCAGCATCTTTTACTATTTTTAGTAGGCTGGGTCTTACTTTTGCTCAGGCTGGTCTTGAACTTCTGAGCTTAAGCAATTCTCCCACCTTGGCCTCCCAGAGTGCTAGGATTGCATAGATGTGAGCCATCACGCCTGCAACTTGATGCTTTTTGACTTCTCCTTTCTGGACCCAAAGAAGAAAATATCCTGGTGGCGCCTGTGGCTCAAAGAAGTAGGGCGCTAGCCCTGTATACCAGAGGTGGTGGGTCAAATACGGCCCTGGCCAAAAACTGCAAAAAAAAATAAATATATATATATGTGTGTGTGTGTGTGTGTCACATGTAAGTTCTTTTTTTTTTTTGAGACAGAGCCTCAAGCTAGCCCCCTGGGTAGAGTGCATTGGCATCACAGCTCATAGCAACCTGCAACTCCTGGGCTCAAGCGAGTCTCCTGCCTTAGCCTCCCAAGTAGCTGGGACTATAGGGGCCTGCCACAGCACCCGGCCATTTTTTTGTTGCAGCCATCATTGTTGTTTGGCAGGCCCGGGCTGGGGATTTGAACCTGCCACCTTAGGTGTATGTGGCTGGCGCCTCAGCCACTTGAGCCACAGGCGCCGAGCCTATATTCCATTTTTTAAACACAGGTGGTAAGAGTAGATAGCCAGCTTTAATTTCTAAAAAAGAGACTGATTTCATATTTGGGGAAAACAATAATATCTTCCTTTTTACATCACATCCTGGGTTTTTCTCTATTAAGTCTCCCTTGAGTTTCCTTTTAGCGTGCCCACGTTAGTCCAGAGCTGGAATGGCAGATTCAGCATTCAGGGTGGTATTAGCAGCTCCTCTACCAAGACAGGACACACACTAGCCCTGAGGTTTCAGCAAGCGCCCAGACTCTATCAAGTGGTGGCGTCACAAGTTCCTGCGGTGCCTGAGCCAGACTGAGCTCCCAGGGACTGGTGAGTGAAGTCTCATGCCACGTGCCCAGGACAAGTGCAGGGTAAGCAGGATCTCATGCAAAGATGATGAAAGTAAAGAGTACCTTGATGAGGGAACAGCTGCATGAAAACTGCTGATTTAGAGCAAGGCAGAGAAGCTTCACAGATACAGAATGGAAGAAAAAACAAAAGTGAGTGATGTCCACAAGAGTAAAAAAAAAAGGGTGAAATTTAGATATTGGATAATTATTATGTTTCTTAGTTTTAGAAGGAATTTGGTTTTAATTATTAAACTGTGAATATTACTTCCCCAGATATAATCTGTGAACAAATGGTAGAATTTACAATTCTATAGACATGTATATACCATTTGTATTAGAATTAAGAATTTTAGTTTAAGAATTAAAGCGAAACATGAGATGAAAAATTAGCAGGAATTACAACAACAACTGCCCAATTTAAAATTATCTTTTTCCCTTAAAGAAAGGGTAATAATGAAGAGAAGGATACTAATAAGTATCAAGAAAAAACTGAAGGTCTGGTGATTCCACAAGCAGTTCTCTGAAACATTAAAACTGTTCTCAGAGATATTAAGTGGTCTTAAAAAAAAGAGACCTTTAAGTTTTTTCTAAGAGGAAGAGAATTCTTTTTTTTTTTTTTTTTTGGCCAGGGCTGGGTTTAAACCCGCCACCTCCGGTATATGGGGTCGGCGCCCTACTCCTTGAGCCACAGGTGCCGCCCAAGGAAGAGAATTCTTTTCTTTTTCTTTTCTTTCTTTTTTAGGAGATGAGGTCTCACTACGTATATTGCCCAGGCTGGCCTCCAATTCCCAGGATCCTCCCATGTAGCTGGAACTATAAGCACGAGCTACCACACACAGCTTCAAACCTCCTAAACATGAGAAATATTACTGATTCAGAGCTAAGCCTACATTTAGAGAAATAGTTTTGATGAAATATCCCTTTGCGCATACGGTTGTCAGCACTACTGATTTAAGATTATTTATTTAGGAATACTACCTGCCCTACCCTGTTTCCCAGGAGGGAAAACAAAATGAGTGATATTACAGGGTTGGACAAAGCCCAAATCTGAAGGGGAAGATGTGACTCTGAAATATGAACTAAGTCTTTGTTGTAAAAAATTTCCCGTTCCAAGGCCAAAACTAAAATGGGCTGATAAAAGAAAAAATTAAATACTTTTTCCTAGTAAAAAATATATAAAATACTTCACAAGTGTCTGTTTTTGTTTTTTTAAAAAAGCACAAAACACATATATCTCACATTTGAGGTCAAATATGTAATAAAACTTTTGCCATCACTGTTATCTGATTCTTCCACGTGAATGTCCCTTTTAACCCTCAGGATAGGCTCGGCGCCTGTGGCTCAAGTGGCTAAGGCGCCAGCCACATACACCTAAGGTGGCAGGTTCAAATCCAGCCTGGGCCGCCAAAACAACAATGATGGCTTCAACTAAAAAAAAAAAATAGCCAGGCCTGGTGGGCGCCTGTGGTCTCAGCTACTTGGGAGGCGAAGGCAGGAGACTCGCTTGAGCCCAGGAGTTGGAGGTTGCTGTGAGCTGTGATGCCATGCACTCTACCCAGGGGGACAGCTTGAGGCTCTGTCTCAAAAAAAAAAAAAAAATCAGGATACTTTATAGTACAAGGTATATAAAGTATCACAAGAAGTCAAGACAGCAATCTGTGCACACTCTACCACCTGTGCAATTCTGAGAGCCACTGGAGGCAGCATCAGGCCCTACTGCTCCTCTGTTTCCCTGGGTTTAACAGAGTTCTTGTGTAAACAATGCTTATATCTAGGATAAAAATTTGAATGTTATTTTTTTATAGAGCATTTATATTAATCTTGTACCTAAAATCAAAAATTGTGCACACTTAGCATTTGTTAGACAACACGGATCAGAAGGAAATAACAACTTTAACTTAAAACCCAATACTGAGAGTCATGGGCAAAAACTGTGAAGTCCCTGGTAACCAGGGTTGCTCCTCACCTTTAAATGCTCCAGAGTGCTTAAAATACACCTACAAAATAGATATTCAAATGTTTACTGAATTACAGTGTGAAGGGGATTAGAAAATCTTGATGGAGTATCAATTAAATTGTAATACTTTAGAAATCGATCTATTTCTCTTTAATAAGTACTAAGTCCACATAACTCCATCTGGAGATTTCTTTCTTTTCTTTTTTTTGGTAGAGACAGAATCTCACTTTATTGCCCTCAAGTGCTGTGGTGTCACACAGCTCACAGCAACCTCCAGTTCCTGGACTTATGAGATTCTCTTGCCTTAGCCTCCTGAGTAGCTGGAACTACCAGCGCCCACCACAACGCCTGGCTATTTTTTTGTTGCAGTTTGGGGCTGGGTTTGAAACCACCACCCTTGGTATATGGGGCTGGTGCCTTACCCACTGAGCATAGGCACTGCCTGGAGTTTTATTTCTAATATACCTGCTCTTTAATGCCTAAAAAGGATGCAAGGAGACTGCATTTGAAATGTTTACTTGAAATGAAATAGTTATAAAGCATTCACTGTGATTTCAAAAAGACCTTTTTGGGCTCAGTGCCTATAGCTCAGCAGCTAGGGCGCCAGCCACATACACGACCTAGCGGGTTCAAACCCAGCCTGGGCCTGCCACACAACAAAGGCAATTACAGCAATAAATAAATAAATAAATAAATAAAAAATAGCTGGACATTGTGGTGGGCATCTGTAGTCCCAGCTACTGGGAGGCTGAGGCAAGAGAATCACTTAAGCCTAGGAGTTTGAGGTTGCTGGGAGGTGTGATGCCCCGGCACTCTATGGAGGGCAACATAGTGAGATTCTGTCTCAAAAAAAAAGATCTTTTTGCTCATTAGGTGAGAAAACCACTCATAAACTGCATTTTTAAGGTAGATAGATTTTCTAGTTCTAATCCTCCTCCTTCAATTCCTGTCTAGCTCAGCCACAACAAACCTAATAAAGATCGCAATATCATATCAGAAATATTCTTACATATCATGGAATAAATGTTATGAATTCTATTCAGGATGTTCTTATTGGCATTTGGGAAAATCTAACAAGCCAAAGTATTATGTCCATTTGGGTAAAGGATAACAGTTAATGCTCTAATGATATCGAGTTTAATTTCTACTAGGGAGGGATTCAGAGGGCAACCATCTATGTATTTTTAAATGTGGACTTACAGCTAGTGACTGATGAAGTACCATCAACATTTTTTAGTTAAGTAATGTCTAATACTGGAGGCAGGAGAAGATTCATGAATCTCTCTATTTTATTGATTTGGTAGCAGAGAATATACAGCTTAGTAGCTGATTGTGCTAAGCACCAAAGATCTAGAAAGCAGAGTGTTATACTGACATGGAACGTTTGCAGCAAAGGGTAGAACATGTGTGGATCAGCAACTTTTGTTTTTGAAGATCGGGCTACAGGGCCTTCATTTGCTTAAATCTCAGGATGGATGCAAACTGATGTTTAGCAAGTTACACTTACACTCCTTTCAAATCTTCTTTATTGTGTTTTACTTTTATTGTATTTAGTTTGAGATAGAGTCTGATGCTGTTGCTCTGGTTAGAGTGAAGTGGCCTCATCTTAGCTCACTATAACCTTACACTCCTGGACTCAAGCATCCTCCTGCCTCAGTCTCTCCAGTAGGTGGGATTACAGGTGTCTGTTATTAATACCCAGTTAATTTTTCTATTTAGTTGATATGGGTCTCACTCTTGCTCTCAAGCAATCCACCCAACCTAGGCCTCCCAGAGTGCTAGGATTACAGGTGTAAGGGACTGTACCTGACCTATTTTTATTTTTTTAAGAGATACTCTGTTGTCTAGGTTGGAGTGCAATGGTATGACCATAGCTCACTATAACCTGGACCCCCTTGGCTCAAGTAATCCTCCCATTTCAGCCTCCAAGTAGCTGGAATTACAGGAGCAAGTCACTTTGCCAACAGAGCTTCTTTAAATATTACAGCTTATGACTTGAGTGCTGGGAGCAAAGAAATAAATATTTTGGGCTGGGCATGGTAGCTCATACCTGTAATCCTAGCAATTTGAAAAGGCCAAGACACGTGGATTGTTTGAGCTCAGGAGTGCAAGAACAAGACCCCATCTATACTGAAAACAGAAAAAACTAGCTGGGCATTGTGGCAGGCTCCCGTAATCCCAGCTACTTGGGAGGCTTAAGCAAGAGGATTGATTGAGTCCAAGAGTTTGAGGTTGCTGAAAGCTATGATGAGGCCATGGCACTCTACCCAGGGCAACAGAATATGACTGTCTAAAAAAAAAAAATTTTTTTTTTGGTATCTATACAGCTAAATAGCCACGTTGAAATGCTAGACTGAGTTAGGAATCTGAATGAGATTCATTACTTCTTTTAGCCCTTTGATATCAGCAAACTCTACTCCATGAAGAAATGAGATGAGAACATAAGATTATATGGACCTAAAGATATGAAGCAACAGACCTAATTAAAAGTGTCATGTATTACTATGAAGTATTCCATAAGAGCAAATGATAAAAAACAGTAATGGCACATAAATAGGATCCTTTTATGGATAGAGGCCCACAATTTAGACATACAAGTGACTTTTGTGGGAGAGTAAAATTACTTTATTTTATTTTTATTAAATGAGTGGACAGAACAAGAAAGGCAAGTAGAATTTTATTTTTGTTGTTGTTGCTGTTGAAGTTTTTGGATGGGGCTGGGTTTGAACCCGCCACCTCCAGAATATGGGGTTAGCACCCTAGTCCTTGAGCCAAAGGCACCGCCTTAAAATAACTTTTGAAAAGATAAACCCTTTCACCAAAATCAAGTAGTAAAATAATCTGACAAACCAAAGGACATACAATTTAGAGATAGGAAGGGTGAGTGGATAGAAACCAGGGGGATTTCCACCCATCTTCACATACTAACAATTAGTCTGGGTAAAAAAAGTCAATAAAAACAAGTTGGGGCTCGGCGCCTATAGCTCAACTGGCTAAGGCACCAGCCATGTACACCTAAGGTGGCGGGTTCGAATCCCCAGCCCGGACCCGCCAAACAACAATGACGACTGCAACCAAAAAATAGCCGGGCGTTGTGGTGGGCGCCTGTGGTCCCAGCTACTTGGGAGGCGGAGGCAAGAGACTTGCTTGAGCCCAGGAGTTAGAGGTTGCTGTGGGCTGTAATGCCATGGCACTCTACCCATGGGGACAGCTTGAGGCTCTGTCTCAAAAAAAAAAAAAAAAAGGAAAAGAAAAGCATATATGTAACTTTTTTAAACTTTGAGGCAACTTTAAAAATGCTGTAATCCTGATCTCAATTTGTGTTTTTTTTGCACTTTTTAAAAATTCCTCTATGGCCAATTGTTTGACAATGTAAATTCCTTCCATGCCTTTTCATATAAATAATTTTGTTCTCTGTACCATTGTTAAATTTGTCCTTGCATAGTCGGGGTTCTGGAGTGACTTTTCTCATCTCCCTGCTGATCTCTGGGCTGTGACGATGCTTCCTACCCTCTCTAGATTGATAAGCTCAGAGACAGTTGTTCATAGTGTTTTTTTATTATTTCTCAGTAACATGCCTTCAGACCTTAAACTTTGGAGATGGCTTCGCTCTGGCTCTCTGCTTATCTTTTTTGCCTAATACCGATGGTGAGTATCCTGTTAATTGTATATTAAAAGAGAAGTATATTCATATACCTCCATGTGCTCAGAACAAAAAGAAATGTATCAGGTCTTATTTTGTTATCTAAATTTTGCACAAAATAAGATGTGGATAACATACTTCTATTACAGTATTCAAATGATGTGACTATAGAACAAAGTTAAGGAAGGTTAATTAGGATTTTGGTAGCTGTTGAAAATTTAAGTAATATGCTCAAGATTAATACTACTGGCTTGGTGCCTGTGGCTCAAGTGGCTAAGGCACCAGCCACATACACCTAAGGTGGCGTGTTCGAATCCAGCCTGGGCCCACCAAAACAACAATGATGGCTGCAATCAAAAAATAGCCGGGCATTGTGGTGGGCACCTGTGGCCCAAGCTAACTTGGGAGGCTGAGGCGGGAGACTCACTTGAGCCCAGGAGTTGGAGGTTTCTGTGAGCATGATGCCAAGGCACTCTACCCAGGGGGATAGCTTGAGGCTCTGTCTCCAAAAAAAAAAAAAGATCAATACTACTAATTATCAAATTTATTATAGATATATGTAGACCTGATTTGGGGCAAGTATCTAATTTTTTAGAAGGTGAACTTCTGGAGTAAGTTGAGAAAATACTGACAGTAGACTGAGCATTTCTCTCAAGATGACAGCCCCTTCACATCTGCAAAATGACAGTTTGCCTGAGACCACTTAAAATCTCTAAACAGAAAAATTTCCCTTTTGCCATAAAACCCATCTGTACCTCTCTTTGATTATCTTCCACCAAGACAATAATCAGTGTGAGTCAGTCTATTTGCCTCTTAGTTACCTAGAAGACAGGCCAGGTGAGAGAGGCAGGACCTAAAGCCCCCAGCTCTAGGAGCTGCAGCTTTATGGTTTCATGTTATGTTTCCATTTGGGGCAAGGGCTGCCTGAGATGAGAAGCCAGGAGAAACCATTCTGGTTTTGTAATATTGAATTTCATTTCTTCCTGTCTACATTGAGGCCAGGTCACTAGGATTTTTTTTTAATGGTTGTTTTTTTTGTTTGTTTAGTTGATTTAAAGCAGCGGTTCTCAACCTGTGGGTCGTGACCCACAGGAACTGTAGTAAAGGACCGTGATATTAGGAAGGTTGAGAACCACTGATTTAAAGTGACAGAAATCTTTGGGAAAAACAATACTTCATAGCAAGTTGTTTCCTTAGGAAAGGTCTCCATTTTATCTTGCTGTGAAGTTGGTGGGGCTACCCTTTGGTGATGCGAGTTAGTTGTTTTTTATTAAACAAAACTAATTTTACAGTCACATCTTGCATAGCTTTTTAACTACATATTCAATTATATGCTCTTTTATTTTGTTGTTAATATTGAATTCTCAAACAAAATATGAAGTCCTTGAAGTAACAAACATACCCTTTAATCTTTGTGTAGTAGCCATGTTGCTGGACTCAGAGTAGTAGTATTCATTTGAGCTAAAAAAAAGGTTAATCTTGGTCTTCTGGTTGACATGAAAATGCTTCTTACTGGCTCTTGAGCTTATTTTTCGCTGCTCTTTCTATCATAAATGACATAGAATGGAGGGAAGGACTCTCAGTTAACAGTCATTATTTGCTAAGTAACCACTAAATAGAACATTTCCTGTAGACATTTATTGAGCACTTTCAATTATTTGTTCAGTGGTGTGGGAAATAAAAGTTAGGATTCTTTCCGTAGGGGTTGGAATACAGCATAGGTGATAATCATAACGTGATAGAGTAGAGTACTCACAGTGAAGCCTGTTTTTTTCTCCCCAGTACCGATATTAGCATGTGGTGATGATGACTGCAGAATTCACTTATTTGCTCAACAAAATGATCAGGTAATTAATAATGATTATTAAGAGACTATAATTATGTTATAGTCTGCTCAGCTACGTATCTTAATACAGACTATTTCCAGATCATAGAGTTTTGGGGATATTCTAAACCAGAGTAATCCAATGCAAGAATCTTTCTTTGACAGTCTGCTATTGGATGGGTTTTCCCTCTTGTTGGAACACCAAGTAACCACTACCTTGGCTGTTGGGCCTAGAGTTGTTAGGGGAAACAGGTCCTTAAGTGGGGGGAAGAGAGAAGGAAAATGCTATGGTAGTGCTTTTTTTCTTAAAATTTCTAAATAAGGTATGACTATCCCCAGTAGTGTATAGGGTAGTAATGTACCCCCTGTAGTGAACTCCCTTTGAGTGATTAAAGAGAGAAGTCCCAGAAAGGGACTGGTTAACTCTGGACCCATTTATTTAGTAATGAGGATAGTGTCTTTAAGTGTCTTTAACTTTAAGAAAGTTAAAATGGTTATGAAAGTCCAACTATTCAACTTTTTTTTTTTTTTTTTTTTTTTTTTTTTGAGACAGAGCCTCAAGCTGTCCCCCTGGGTAGAGTGCCGTGGCATTACAGCTCATAGCAACCTCCAACTCCTGGGCTCAAGCGAGTCTCCTGCCTCAGCCTCCCAAGTAGCTGGGACCACA
>CAUYTI010005913.1:0-24141 GCA_963575145.1 Galago senegalensis | reverse complement strand
CCATGAATAGATTTGACTGTAAATTTTTTTTTTTTTTCAGTTTTTGGCCGGGGCTGGGTTTGAACTTGCCTCCTTGGAGCCACAGGCACCTCCCTAGACTTTAAATTCTTTAAGGGAAGAAGATGAAACCTGTTTCCTCTTTATAAACTTTATACCAGTCAGTATATTGTCCTACATGTAACAGAGGTTTAAAGAATATTTACAAAGAAAATAAATGTATGGATTCTTTTTTTTTTTAATGTGTGGATTCTTAAGTCAAAACTGGTTATGTGTGATTTTTTTTTTTTTGTGCTTGAACTTCATAAAATACCATAAAGCTTAAGAAATGTTTGCACATGCTAGTACATCTGATCAAGGCATTGTTCAATGTGTTGTTCTCACATATTATGCAAAAAGAAGTTTGATTAAATTTAGAAACATGCTCTTTGGCAAAAACAAATACATTAAATAATAATTATACCTTGCCTTCTCATACTGGATTATGCTTAAACTATGCAGAAAGAACAAAATTATTTTTACTTCATAACTTTAAATTATAGAGAAAAAGAAAACCATTGAAAATAATTAGTATATAGCTCTAACAAACTGAATGTATTTAAACAAGGATGTAAAATGGAAGAAATACCAGCTAATGTCTAATGACTTATGACTATTAATTTATGAGTAGTTAGGAGGAAGTACACTGAAAAGCAATCACTTTGAAGCATCATAGGGGAAAAAAATGCCTATTTCTGGTTATTTGAGCTTAAGTTTATAACTGACAAAAAATGTATTTCTTTGTAAATGTCTTTTAATGACCACAGGAAAAAAAGTAAGAACATGTAACGAGAAGCAGAAGGGGTTCTATTACAAATGGCCTAATAAACTTTTTATTGTAATATATCTTTTGAATCCTAAGAAGCCTGGGTGTGTAAAGAAGTATCAGGGAATTGAAACTACCCATTAATCTTCTAGGTCTGAAGTGTGGCAGAGCCACCTCATCGCAACTCATAGGGGCTCTTCAGACCCTGGCAGGCCCAGATTTATGATCTTCCCATATGCAAAGTCCTGCTTTCCAAGCTTTACCAAAATGATTTAAGACAAAAATGATACTTACATAGCTGATCTTGGTTATTTATTTATTTTTACTTATTTTAGTTTTGAATTTCTTTTAACTTGACCACCCTCTCCATTCTGAAGTCATTAATTAATACCTTTTGAGGGTAATATTCTTTACTTAAAGTAGCAGTAAAGTAAAGCTGTCCTGAGATGGCCTGTGTGCATTTCGTGTCCACTGTAATTGTCTACTGTCTCATCTGCTTATTCTTCTATAGTGTACCCTGCTACCACCACTACACACACACACTCACTCACTCACTCTGTAGTCTGATTTGATACATATTCTTACCGTTATACACAACACAGTACATAAAATTGCTCAATAAATACTGCACAAAGAAGTAAAACGCTGATCTGAAGGAAGGTGATTCCCTGCTTCCTTTCTTGCGCTAGTATACACATGTAAGGTGCATCTTCCCTCCCTCCTTCCCTCCTATGTGTTTGCAGATATTGCTACAAAATGGTTTACTTCTATAATATCAACAAGCACTAATGTACGTGAACTTTATTTCTCCCTTCTCTTTCATCTTTTATTTTCTACAAATCACTCTTTTCTCTCTGCTACAATTATCTGCCCTCCTTTCTTTCAACTCATTCCATTGATCTTGTTCAAAAAAAAAAAGTGGACAAATTCACTGCCTATCTAAATTTTAACAGCAGAGACATCACAAAGCTCATAGGGTTAACAAGAGTTCCTAAAGCCCCAGACCAAATCTTAGATTTATCAGATGATTTGGCCAAAAATTTTGCAATTAAAAAATAATGACCAGTTCAATGTACTTAAACACTGAAAATGTTTGCTAAAAAATATTCAGTTTCATAAGAATCTCAAATACACAAATATACAAATTACATTAAATCAAAACATATTTAATTATTCTTTAGATACAAACATGTCCCTTGTGTCTCCACCTTTGGAAAGCTCACATAAACCTGGGCTTGAAAATGTGTCTTTAAACTTAATAATCAATAGTGCTAAATTTGATTGCAAGTCCTATGTTTCTGACTACCAAATTTTAACAAGCTTCTCTCTTTGACGAGATTATCCTCACTCTGAGCAGAATAAAAAATAATGGAATTACTCATTAAAAATAATGAGACACCTTTGTAATGAGTTGTGAGCTAGATCTTCTGTCTGCGAAACATCTTGTTTTCAATAGGAAAAAGTAATCAGATCCTGTGGAGGTCTTCTCCTTAAGATATAAAAGGTAACCATAAAACTATACCTAATTGGGTAAACTGAATACATTAAGAACAATCTTAGCAAAAAGCAGATTGACTAAGAAAGCAAGATATATTTGAGAATAAAACAAATTTGGAGACAAAACATAAGGAGAAGACAAACTAGAACATACTGCTATTATTTCCTTTCATAGCCATAATAACTCTTCTTAACTGAAGAATTTATCCTGTCAGTCACAAGAGCACTGGTCAATGAAGGGTTAACCTCATTTCTCAACCTTTCAGACATTTACACTCTTCTAACTTCCACACTTTTCTTGCCTAAATGGCCTCTTTCATGCTGTGAAAATGGAACATAATTTTTTACTGAAGCCATACAGGAGTTTAGCAAGCAATTTCTTTAAACGCTTCACATTTTTTCAAGGGCTAGCATAGTATCGTGGTAACTAACGTTCTCATTATTTCCAGCCATACTGGTTGCCTAAGCGTCTTGTTTGTTGGAATGAACCCTCCGATTTCCATAGTTACTAATAGCAAGTAATAGCACCTTTAAAATAATATCAGTCATAACAATAGCTAACACTTCAGTGCTTGTTATGTCCCAGGCAGTTCTATGCAGTTTGTTCCATGCAGTTGCCATACATTTTGTTATTCAGTCTTTACAAAAACCCTAGGAGGCAGTTACTGTAATTATTCCTATTTTATGTATGAAGCACTATATATATAGGAATATTACTAACTTACCTGAGGTCTAACACTAAATTAGTGATGCCTGGGTGTCCAACCTGAGGCCTATGGGCCACATGCTGATTTTGTGAGAACTTCTTTTTGCTTATCTATGGTGTCAGATAAAGTAAAAAGTATGTTGGGACTTTCCTTTTGCTCATCAGCTTTCATCAGTTTTGTGTATTTATGGTGTGGCCCAGGACAACTTCTATTTTTCCAATGTGCAGCAGAGCGAGAAAAAAAAAAAAAAAAGGCTGGAAACCTCTGGATTAGAGTATGGCAAAATGAGGGGGAATTAAAACAGAAACCACAAATAACATTCATTTTAGAACTCCCGCTGATTTTTGAGAAATAGAACTCTGATACTACTACCCCCCTTTTAACTTAAGATGTTTTAACTCATCTACTTGTTCAAGGACTCAATTAATCCCTCCACCTCATCCAAATGCACCTTCCCAATTTAACTACATCAACCTTTAGTGTGACTGGCAGCTAGATTACAGAGAGGGCTTCACATAACACCCTCTATGTGGGAGCAGAATCTACAACCCAATTTCTGGCAATGTGGGAATAGAGGCCCAATGGTACCAAATCTCCCAAATTATTTCAAAAGAATAGAAAATTTCTATATTCATGTGAAAGTTCTGATTTTTTTAATACTGTGAATTTTTTAAAGTACATCTGTAGGTCAGTCCTGGCCCCAGAAGTTGCCAATTTTCATTCTTTGCTTTAAATTCACTTGAGACACTTAAGTCATCTTCTTTCTAATATGAATGGACTCCTGGCTACCAAAGGCTAAATATCCCTTCAGATTTCCCCACTGTATGGAATTTCACTCTGCTTTTCTTCTTCTTTTTTTCCTTTTAAGTTATTATATATCATTCTCAACAGCTAGCATGTTCTTCTCTTTTCTAAAATTTAGCACTGAATATATGCCGATAGTCAAGACAACAATAGGAGTCATGTTATATAACCGGTGAGTCATTTGACCTCAGATTGCTTATGTGTCTTCCTGGAGCTAAGAAAGAGAAGAAATAGAGAATTTCTGGTTCGGCGCCTATAGCTCAACCGGCTAAGGCGCCAGCCACATACACCTAAGGTGGCAGGTTCGAATCCCCAGCCCGGACCGCCAAACAACAATGATGGCCGCAACCAAAAAATAGCCAGGCATTGTGGCAGGCACCTGTGGTCCCAGCTACTTGGGAGGCAGAGGCAAGAGACTCACTTGAGCCCAGAAGTTGGAGGTTGCTGTGAGCTGTGGTGCCACAGCACTCTACCCAGGACGACAGCTTGAGGCTCTGTCTCAAAAAAAAAAAAAAAAAAAAGGAATAGAGAATTTCTTACTGAGCTAAGGTAACATGTAGAAAAGTCTTTGGAGTGGAATAGTAGTGATGGGAAAAAAGAATGGGCCAAACCTGAGTCATTTTCTACTTTTTATTAACCCTTAATAATATTTAAGAGAAAAAAAACTACTCCATGGTGAGATTGAATGGTAATTAGAAGAGGTGTTATATTAATTCTGGGCCTATCAACCAGACTATTGGAAATAAACCTGGGGTTTGTGGATTCCTCTGGAAATGTCATACAGACATTTCTATATGTCTATTTTATGAGAAACAATGACAGTATTCAGAGATTTCCTATGAATGTTCTTTGAAATGTTCAGCATTTTATTTCATCAACAGGGTTTCTTAAATTTGTAGACATTAGCTGCGACCCTAGACACACACAGGCAACTCTCCACCAACACAGAAAATTCCTGTGGCTTCAGGCCCCACCAAGCTGTGCGGCCTTACAACTGTGGGGCCTTAGACTCAAGGTTGAGGCAGAAAACAAAGACTCTGTCTTATGGTTGAGAACTGTTGTCTGCGGAGGTCCCCTTACAAAGGCCCAAGAAATGCATAAAAATAAAGTTTTAAAAGAATGATCTTTAGGAGGCCTGAGAACTTGTTTTTCATTTGTCTTTTTTTGTTTTCATTTTTCCTCCTCTCCCTCTCACTCTAGTGCAGTTGGGTAGTATATTTATTTTCTGGGGAGACCATAACAAATTACCAGAAACTGGGTGACTTTGATAAAGCAGAAATTTATTCTGTCATAATTCTGGACTGCAGAAGTCCAGAGTCAAGGTTTCCACAAGACTGTCTTCCTCCAGAGGCTCCAGGGGAGATTCTGGTCTTGCCTTTTCCAGCTTCTGGTGGCTTCAGGATTTCCTTGGCTTGTGGCTACATCACTCTGATCTCCTTTGCCTGCCTTTTCCTCTTTTTTTGTCTTGTAAGGATGCTTAGCATTGGAATTAGGGTCCACCTGGATAATCCAAATGATCTCTTCTCAAGATCCTTAAATTAATTAATTATATTTGCAAAGACTCTCCAAGATGTGGACATATCTTCTTGAGGGTCATCATTCAGATCACTGCAGGAATAAGCACATGAGTGCCCACAGGCAGGTGCACTCACACCCACACACACAATGACACATACACTCTTCCAGTATGAGAGAATAAATAGGGAAGACACCCATGCGCAGCAGCCTGGGCTCTGAATCCCTGGGTAGAGGCTCTCTAACTCCATTCCCCTATTCCTTCTGGGTGAGTTGTCTGAGCATAATGGGTGCACATTGAGTATGGGACCATAACACTCCTCTCCACCATGACGACAAGTTCTCAAATCAGTGAGAAAGTGCACCCATCCTAGAATCCCTAAAGAGTTAACTTTCAAATGCTTACTTTGGAGAAATGGATCAGGGAGGAGCATACTTGGGGAAAATGTACCTGGCATTTATAGAGCATAAAATCCGACAGGCATCATCAATTAGACATCCACTATAACACACCTCAGATAGGTGCTTTGCAAATAAAAGTCAACCTGACTAAGAAAGCTGAAATATGTTCAGGGTGTGTGGCTAAATGATTAAATTAATCTGGAGCACCTGCTGCGTAGACGCTCTCTGCTCATCAACATGGCCTTCAAACACATTCTGAAGGACTCATTTAATGCCAACTACTAGGAATAAAGCAAAATTCTATTTTTTTCTGATGGAAATTGACTTCTTAATAAAGCAGCCAAGAAGATGAAGAAAGCCTATAGTATTTAATAAATTCTATCTTAGATTCTGTTAGGAGTCACCTCTGAAAGCTGCATTTGCCTGTCTGCCCACATGCCTGCCTTCTCAGTCAGATAGAAACTGCATACTTAGTCTGGGCCAGTCCTGTCAAGACTGGATGTTTTCTGTAAAAATTCACTTTGAGTCTTAAACTTATGGCTTTCAAGTAACTTCCCCCCTCGGGTGAATCTCCCAGCACTCCCCTTCCTCCTTCTTTCTGAATTTTTAAAGGATTGCTGGATATAGATTCTCCAGCCTTGTTTTACTTTCTGTCTTTCTCATTCCTTGCTTGCCCTCATCCCGTTTCTTCATGGATCCCCAAACTCTTTGTGAGTCAGAGTGGGGTTCATAGGTAGGAATCACCTGGGAGCTTGTTAGGCCAGCAGCATCTCAGATACCATCCCACACCGACCATCTGTGTCCCACCTGTAAGCACATTAGAATGTGAGATGCATTCCCTAACTCACACTGCCTCACTAGGTCATGACATTTGCTTTGGCCTAGCCTCCCAGCAAGTCTGCTTTCTTGTTCAGGACTCTGCTGCTGTTTGTAAAGAATAGTGATTTCTGAGCCTAGCTGCACATCAGAATCTCCTGAATAGATGTGGGTGCTGATTTATTTTACTTTTTATCAGAAAAATGCTGCCCTCAGAGATTTCGATTTAATTTGTTAAGTGTGGAGACCTGCGAGTCTTTTTCTTCTTTAACCATTTTCAATAGATTCTAATGTGCGACTAGGTTTGAAAACATTGCTATAGAGTTATTGTCCTCAGAGTGTGATTTCTGGGTCAGCAGCATCCGCATCACCTGTACTTATTAGAAATGCAAGTTCTCGGGCTCCATCTGAGCTCTTCTAACCCAGAAATTTGGTAGGGAAGGAGAATGTGTGTTTTAACAAGCTCACTGGGTTGTTTCTACAGGATAAAGTTGAAGAAACACTGCCATTGAGTATATGGGTCAGTACGAAAGTTTTGAGACAGACTGTATTATGGTCCATTATTTCACTTCCAAGAAACACAATCAACCGACATCATCCTTTCTGATTCACACATGCAGGTTTCAACCTACTTGGATTATTGGTGTTACTGAGAGGGCTTCATTTGTTTCTGTCCATGCAGATTTTATGTTTCTTGAATTTTGTTTAGCTCAAAACTTTCGTAATGACTCACATGTCTCTGGGAAGTTCTGTGAAAAGTACAAAAACGAATGAAGTTGAGCCCTTACCTTGGACTAATGTAATGTACTGTGCTTGGAAGTGATGGCTTGGACAGTAGGACAGAGCTAACCACAGCACGGATTTACATCCCTGTAATGCTAGTTAGAATAGGACAAGGTACAAGTAAAACAGAAGTGAGTGAATAACAGAAAAATCTGTTACCCCGATTTGAAAACTTTATACAAACAGGAAATGTATGCAGGTGACACAGCCATAAATAATGGGGGAGGGCAGACATTTAGGTGATAGTCTGGCTTAGAAGATGGATCAAAACAGTAAATGAATGGTAACCAAACTATGATAGATTCTTTAATATCAGGCTCAGCCATCCAGTTATTTCTAAGAAAATACTATCAGGAAAAATATTTATTTCATGAGTTGTAGTTTCACTAGAGAAAGGCAAAAAAGAAGGTAAAGAAATTTTTAGGCAGCCAAAAGACCATGTCCAAAGGCCATATGATAGGAAAATCCATAGTTATCTTCAATGTAACCCTAATCAGAGTTTCATGAAGCAGTCGTGCAGGATGCAGGGTTTGACGACTCATCTGTAAGCATGATGAGAAGGTGATTTTACAGGGGACAGCCTGATCGGACCTGTGACCTTGAAATTCCAATTTAATTCTAAGAGACTCCCCGCCTGATTAAATTTACTTAATAGAATTCTCCTATTTATGAAGGCCTCCTAGATTCCTTATCTTCCTAATTCCTCTCTTCTCATATAAACTAATGGGATGTTCTGAATAACTGAAAAGTAGAAGTAAGGAATTTTATGATACAGCACAACCTTGAAGGCAGCTGCCACGGTAACGCAGTGCTGAAAAACAAACTTAACAATTACCATGTGCAGTTCCTGTACAACTAGAGCTTCTTGGAGCACTACCATTTAGGATTACCTCCTGAATTGGTTCCTGGTACCATAAAAAGAAAATAAAACGTAGTGGGAATTTGCTGGGTTTTGATGCTTCACAGTCATTCCTGCCTTGTGAGGCAATAGGACTGTAGCTCTCAGATGATGCTCTACAGTGTAAATGCAAGACTCAGTTCTGACCAGTCAGGACACCGTATTTCCTTAACCACGGGGATTGACAGGGTGCATATGGTGCAAAACATCAGATGATACGAATAGAAGAGCATATTCTAAATTTTCTCAAGAACAATCTGTAATAATGATTCAATGAGGCAGCAATTGTCCTCCTGGCTATCATAACACCCTATAAATCTATAGTAATTTAAATAGTGTGATATTGCTTAAGGAATAATCAAGTACTAGACCAATGGAATAACAGACTCCAAAACCTGAAAAAAATGGAATTTATATTTGTAAGGATACTGGTTAAAAAAATCAGTGATGGGAATAAAAACAGTATAAAAAATGAGAAGATTTAATAAGTAGTGTTGGGAAAATTAACTGTTTGGAAAAATAAAAGTTACAACTCTACTATTTACCAGTCCAAAACTGAATTCTAGACAGTTTAAATACTAAATGTAAAATCCTGTAAAATAGTGGCTTTATAATAATTTCTTCACATATTTTAATCATATGGTGGTGAGCTCTTAAAAATCCCTAGATCAATTACCTGTATTAAGTGATAAGTGAACATTTTTAGAGAGAGAACCCAACTAACGATATTTTTAAAGCTTCTCCAGTGTGTCCAGTGTATATCAGAGTTGTAGAACTATTTTTGATTAATAGAAAATCTTGCACCTGAGCTTTCTGAAGTCAAAGCAAAGAAATGTTTAGCAAGATGTGACAAAAATTTCATTAAAAAGAAAAGTTAAATTTTCAGAAGATTTACCAGTCTTCCTGGTGTAGAAAAGAGAGAAAAATGTCCCCATTTAAAAACTTTACAAATTGACAGCATATCCTAAACCCTTATAAAATTAATGGTGGCTTTGTAACACTCATGTTTCTGCTAGTTATGCTTTTCCATTGTTAAACCAAGAAATCAGCCTGCTAGTTACATAGATGATATCAGAAGACATGAAACTCCTGGATCAGAGACAGTGGACTTTCTCAATGGGAGCACAGGAGGTAGCATGAATTTTGTGTTCTCATCAGTTGCTGTTGTCTCTCAAGTCCCATGGGGAGGGTGAGGGCTGAGGTTGTGCAGAAGGATATGCTGCATACACTGGAGGTTTGTACCAAAGCTAATGAACTTCAGAGTTATAAAACACCAATCCATGAAGGGGGCTGGCTATAAGCAAATGTATCCAACTTTTGCCCTGGAGGAAGAAAGTATTATTATTATACTTCTCTCTGCCACGGAAAGAGAGAAAACCTCTATCTTCCAAGCATGTTTGCTACAATGAACATTCTTAGAAAGATAAGTCCAAGTACTTGCATAAATCCCATGGAAAATAACCTTTCAATACCAGAAAGTAGAGATAGCAAATAGGACCCCAGAATACAACAGGGATAAACCAGAAGGCAATAAATTAAATAAAATCATCAGCCAGTATCAGTCTTCCACTTTAGATGACTAATGAATTGGATTTCCAGTTAGAGAAATGCCATGTGAAACTAGAATACAGTGGGAATTTCTTCTGTCCCTATTAATTTAATGTCTATTCCCAACAACTAGACACATCATAGGTCTCTAAAGGTAAAATCAAAGTTAAAGTATTACTCAGGATGCTACATTTTACCTGCTGCAAAGAAATTAAATGGTTTTTCTTCCCAAATGCACTTCTATTTTCCTTCTCATTATGGATTTCATTATAGGTGTACAACCCACTAAGAACATAGCCAAAGGATATAATTATTATCTGATGCCTTGCAACTCCAATTAAATTAGTCAGTTTAAGAATGTTGAAGCATTTGGGGAAATTCCCTGACACTAAATGGCTCTGGCATTTTCAGCAGTCTTTGGTTAGTTCGGATTTGCAGAGAAAAGCTAAAGAGATGAGGGTATAAAGATGTGCTGATTGCAAGTTAAGAAATCCTAGGCAAATCTAAATTAACCATACTTAACTTATGCTCACCTTGACAGACACTGATGAGAAATCCTCTCCCTGCCCCCAAGAGGAGGAAGGGGAAAGTGGAAGGATGGATACAGGGAACCCTCCCTTAAGCTCGCCATGAACTTTCTTTTTACTCAGAGCTGCCGTTGCTGATTGGAGGCATGTTTGCCTTGTTTCCTTGGGATATTATTGAATACAAGTGAGGCAATGACCACAGCTTACTGAAAGATGATGTCACATCAGGCTTGGCGTTCTGGCAGGTGAACTGCTGCTGTCTGTGAAACCTCAGGCAAAGTCCTCCTGTGCTTTGAATCTCAGTTTCCCTCTTGACGAAATGAGCACACATTCACTAGTTCTATGGCTGTTTGGAATATCTTCAGGGAAGTGGCACATTTCCATGAGAGTCTTTGCAGACAACTTGGTGAAAGGCAGAGGAATGGGTTAGAGAGAAAGGCTGAGGTGCTTGACTTCAGATTTAGAGTTCCCTCCAACCATAAAGGAAACTCCCCTTGGGAAGGAACTAGACTCATTCTGCCATTCAGACTGAAAACTGAAGGGGGCGCCCAGCTAGTTCCCAAGCTGGGGAAGGGGAATGGCTTACACATGTTCTTAGTGGAAATGAATGGGATTTACTGCTGCCTCCTTCTTGTTCGTTTGCCCCTTTTGGACCAGAGCCCATTGGAATAATTAATTTGGGGAGTTCAGAATTGCAGGAATTAGGAGATGGCTAACAGAGACAGGTGAAAGAAAGTGAGAGCAAAAATGTCCCAAGGCTCCTCCATGGGCAGTCTGCCTTGGGCACCTCACCGCTAAACAAAGGAGGGAAAAGGTTCACTTGTCATGTGTGTATTTCATCTGACCTCCTCTGCCCTGCATCTAATGAGGCAGGAAGGTCATAAGCATCTTGGTACAATCCCGAATACTAGGCTATTACCAGCTGCCTTAACTCCCCACTGCCACACATACTCTGAAGCCTCTGCCTTTAATTCCTTACAGCTTTTCTTAGAAGGCCTGGATTTCATTTGGAGTTAAGAAGATACTTTGATTTGTTCATAGGTACCATATAACCTAGACATATTTAGAGCCCTGGAAAGGAAGAAAAGTCCCGACTAAGAGTTCTGCCCTGGTGAGCCACTTATAGTGGGAAGACCAGTGTGTAAACAGCCAGGGTCACCCAGACTTTGCCAGCAGGCGGAGCAGTCTTCAACTCCTCAACCCATAGAAGGGAGAGGATATTGAACTTGGAAATAAAGGCAAAAACAATGTGTCCAGAGTGTCAAAAACAAGTTTAAAATTAATCTCGAAACATTCTAATTGGCTTTTATAGAGAGAAAAAGAACATCTATTACATTTATCTTGAAAGAGAAATAGAATCTGTTGTCAATTCTCATGCTATAAATAGCACATGAACTGCTTATGAAGAAAACTCCCAAGCAATAGATATCCATGAAAAATTCCTCAAAAATCCATGTCCTGTCGCCTCAAATCTTCAGATGCCTTGGCCTATGGGTTAGGCCAGTTTATTTTTGTTAGGGCCTAACTTAGAACTCTGAATTTTGGTGTGGAAATAATGAACAGGTGGTGAAAGTATACCACAGAGGAAACAATAAATAGGCTTGTAGTTTTAAGAGGGCCTTTAACCAAAAGCAATTAGAAATAATTTACCTGGAGGGAAAAAGGCTGTACTCTGTGCTCCAGCAGATGCCACGTCAGGTTGGAAACCTGCTAGATGAAGCCAGTGCCCGATGTCTCATCACTCCTCACACAGACACTTGCTGAAGGTCTCAAGTTGGCAAGGGGGAGCCTGTCTCCTATTTTTACTACTTTACTCTAAAAGATTGCCCCACATATATAAAGACCTTAATTTGCATTTGCCATGGCAGAATTTCATCAAGAGAAACGGTGGGAGAGAAGCTTCATGTATGTGTATGCCGATTCCCAGAGAACCACTGAAATAGCAACTAAAACGGTCACAGTTTTTCCATCTACTCAGCCAGGAAGCTCGGAAATGATAAAATTTAGTAGCGTGCCCGCTCCTCTGCCTTCAGAGTTGCCATGGCAGTCTCACATGAGGCCGAGTATTTAATACCATTTCCTTATTGAGTGGTGGTTGCCTGTAAATATTGACTAAACAAATGAAGAAGACAGGCGATTGGGGGAACAGGCCCGGTATTTTCTGAGTCAAACCAACAGTTCTTTCCCAAAGGCCAGGCGTCCTCAAACTGCAGCCCACTGAGGACATTTTTCCGGCCCGCTGGGTGTTTTTGCTACTGCTGCCTGTCCTGCTTAGCAGGGAACTTGTCCTGGGGCTCGCAGTCTAGCCCTCCAACAGTCTGAGGAACAGTGAACTGGCCCCCTGTTTAAAAAGTTCGAGGACCCCTGCCAAAGGCTGAAAAGGTGAGCCTAGTTTCCCAAGAAAATCTTTTTTAATGTGGTAGCTTTTAGGAAATACAGATTGTATGGTGCTGCACCCACAGACTGATTCGGCCAAGGTAACAGTGTCACTCTCACTTAGGCCTATCAGCAAGGAGAGGCCCGCTTCAGGGAACTCGGAGTTCAGATCACAAAGTGTAGTAATAAGGGAAACAGGTGCTCTTTCATAGTGAGAAAATATGTTGAGAAAGACATATACAACTGGTGGGAAAATCCACCCATATATATTTGTGGTTTAAAACTAGTATAGGCATGAGTACATGGTTATGTTTGCTGAAAAAATCTGTGTCTGAGGTTAGTAGAAACAGAACACACTAAGTAAAAGGGTTTAGAAGAACTGGCTTTGGTTATAATTACATAACTACGATAGTGAAAAGAAAGAAAAAATATGAATCTTTCAAAAAAGAAATAAAACAGGACTTTGATGGAATGTAATCAAGAAGAATAGAGATTCTGCACAGTATTCAGCAGTATAAAAATCACTACTGGTTGTCATAAGGTCAGTGACCCCTTCCAAAATAATAATGTTATCTATACCTTTATCTAGACTTAATAAAATCACAGGCAAATAAAGGACATAATATTTAAAGAGGGAAAGGTGTGTGGACCAGTGAACTTCACCCGAGGGGAGGACTTGAGATCAAACTTCAGAAGGGTTGACAGAAGGCAAAGTATTGAGCTTCATGGTCTAAACCTGGGGTCATAAATGAAAATGTCGTCAGCATCATGCATGCTTCAGAGAGTGTTAGAAATGAGAGTAGCCCTGTGATTTAGACTTAGGACAAAATACCAAGGTGAATAAATTAAGTGTGCGACTACAATGCACTGTCTGCTATCCCAGGTGGCATGACTTCAGGGGGAGAGAATAATGACTTTTGTAAACTGGGGACTGTGTCAACTCGCTACCTAGAGTGCCTTCCCGCCTTCCTTGCTCCTGGTTGCCACTAAGGACTTCGGAGGACCCTCCCTGAGGATGGCTAGGAAGTGAGGACTGAAGATCTTAGAATACCAATTTGACTAGTACACTGTGCTAGCATAGTAAAGAATGAATAGGTACCTTTCTCAAGTTTAATTTGTCCTAGAAGCAGCTCTTAAATGTCCTGATATCTTGAAAAATGAGCATGGTTAGACTGAAAGAAATGTCTGAGTTCATACTAGAACAAAACCCAGATCTCGTGCTTCTGTCTTCACAGCTCACAGCTTGTGAAAACTTGTGACCAAGTTCACCAGTGACCAGTGGACCTACTAACAGCTGTGGAAGTAAGACGGGAATGAAAGGAAAAAATCAGACCATCGTTGGCTAATTGTGTTCATTTCCAGGGGTAATCTGAGCAGGGACTCCGCTTGAAGCCATGAGATCTGGGTTCTGTTTCCTGCTTCTCACATACAAACGCTGGCATCTGCATCAGGAAGTGATGGCTTCTCTCTATCTTAAGAAGATTTTTGGTTAAGAAACGCTCTTGAACACTCTTCAAGGGAGAAGGGTTTTTCCATAGGCTTGTAGAATCCCTGCAAGGTAGAGCAGTCACATATCACTATGCTCCCCTGGCGGGTTGTTCCTGCTGCTGTCATGACAGCCATTTATTCTGCTGTGGCACCCATGGCTGCTGACCTGCCTGTGGCCTTGGGCATAGCTCACTCACCCATCTGCACGGCACTGTCTGGAGTAATGTTAGGACCTGGTAGCTATTTAATGATGACTTGAATGAAAGACATGTATGAAAATACAATTCTGATAGTTCTTGTCAAATTTGTCAACACACTAGAGGCATTGCAGTCTAGAGGACAGAACCTGGCCTTTGATGTCAACCCACCCTCTGGATTTCAGTCTTACCCCCTCAAAATCTTTAGCTGGGGAGCTTGAGAAATTCGCTTAACCTCTTTGATCCCTAATTCCTCACTTGTAAAAGGGAGATTAAAACACCTACATTAGCCTCCGTCATGATTATATAATGATAAAATGAAGTTAGGTGCATTACAGAACTCAGTAAGCTGGAGAGAACTATGAGAATATATAGTGTTTTTAATGTAAATTTATAAATATGATTATTTTTTCTATACTCAAATATTGCCCCCATTGGAGAAGATAACAAGGGTCTCAACTACAAAAATGTTTGCAATCTATATGCAGATCTGTGTCTGAAGTTATCTGCAAGACAGTGGCTGAAAGTTATCCTAAAAGCAAAAGAGCTGCTGTATTTAGTGACCATCAAGAAAGCAAATATTAAAGAAGGATGCAAGGAGCGTTTTCTTTTAATTGGAAAAAAAAGGCATCTGCTTTATTACTCTGAAACAAAGAAAACACATCAACGTTATTTTTCACACCTGGTGAGTGATGACGTTGGGTTTGAACCACCACCATTTAATCATGATCTATAGGCAGTACCAAAAATCACAAAATACAATTTTATCCATTTTAATCTTTATTTTGATTCATTCCTCCTTTAATCATTTGCTTCATTGAGCATTTGCATGGTTAATTTCACTGAATTATTTTAACTACTGAATAGTGGGCTTTTATCTGGACTTTTAAAAGTTCCTCATTAGAAAAAGCTTATAAGTTTGAAATAGACTTTAGTTGTGGACATGCAGCCTTATAAAACAGTTAAACACCATCATGGAAAGCACGACATTGAGATTATTTTTAAATGTAGAATATTATTTTCTAAAATACATATAGGCCATGCCCACTTTGAAAGCATCCACCCGGTCACTTAATCTGCTAGTAACGTGGTGTGTGGTGCCATTCATGACTTCTTCACTGAGAAAACACATAAAGAAAAGCTCTCCTTATGGCCTCCCACACTAGGAAGGACACTGCTGGCCATGAATATGGAAAGCAACACCAAGAACAAGGTGACCTATCACAGAAAAAGAGAACGGTCTGAGTTGAACAGTGATTGCAAAATGGCGAGAATATAGTAACTGAATAGCAATATGATATGGAAAGAAAAACTTTAAAGAGCATTGCATTTAGACTCACCAGGAATACGATCTCAGGAAAATTACTTTCTCAGACTACCATTTTGTTATTATTACATGGGAATAATAGAAGCTCTCCCCCGGGGTTGTTATAAGAGTTAGATGAATTGATTTATGTTAGATTAAATAGTGCTTACTTACTACATGTTTCATCTTTTTTATTTTTCTCCTCTTCTAGGAAGGTAGAAAATTAAAATTAGAGAACAAAATAAACCCTGATGCAAATGTAGAAAGTGCTGACCAATTTCACAGGTGGGCCTGCAGAGCCTGCTCCAGTGCGTGGCCTTTCTGGAGTGCTATTACTAAGGCTTACTTCCTTCCCTCATGCCACGACCACATTGACTTCACATCCTATCTGCTGCTTCCTCCTTCTTTGTGGCACATCAAGAAGAATATTTAGCTAAGGAAAAGGACTATCTGATTCATTGGGCCAGGGATTCCCCCAAATAGCCCTCTCCCTTCATCTCTATAAGGTGCCTGGTAGAAAGACATCCAAACGCTGAGCTCCCATAGGTGTCAATAGTGCAGAGGTGCAAATGGCATCCTGATGAGAGGGGTGAGGAAGAGGGGAGGCCAGGCAGTGACCATCATAATTACATGGCCACCAGGACTTCAGAGGAGACAGGGTGGCTGAACTGAGGTGGAGCTGGGCATGTCCTCTTTAGTTCTCTTTATCTACATTCTGAAAGCCCCAGGGATAGTGCTGTGTACACTAGGGCTGATGAAAGTTATTTCTGAGTCACAAGAAGTAGATTGTTACAGATCAAAAATATCACATTGAGGCCTTGGAGCCGTGGTTCTCAATCTTCCTAGTGCTGCAATGTATTTTCATTGTTAAAAAGGGGTCGTGACCCACAGGTTGAGAACCACTGCCTTAGAGCAATGACCCACACCTATAAACCCAGCATTTTGTGAGGCAGAGGCAGGAGGACTGTTTTAGACAAGTTATCTAAGACCAGCCTGGACAACACAGCCAGGCCTCATCCCTCCAAAAATAAAAAAATTAGTCAAATATGGTGGCATGTTCCTGTAGTCCTGGCTTGGGAACTGAGAGTAGAGGATTACTTAAACCCAGGAGTTTGAGTTTATAGTAAGCTATGACTGCACTACTGCACTCCAAGGCAGGTGACAGAGCGAGACTCTGTCTCTGAACAAAAAATAAAACAAAATAAATCATATCAGTTTGGCATCTAATAAAACAGTCAAAGAAGATAAGCCATTAGAATGAGGGAAAGAGTGATTGTGAGGTTACACACTGGAGAGTGACAATGTATGACCTTCTCTAACCAGCTTCAGCCTCGACCCAGCTTTTCAGGGCCCATCCAAGTATGCTTCAGTAAAGGGACCCACTGTTACACGCACCGCTCTCAGCTGCTGTTTCCAGGCCTCCACCAGTCCCCAGTGAATCTTGAATTAGAAAGTTATTTACCTATTGGTTTTCTAAAATCTGCATAAAATCACAATGTTCTCTAAGAGACAGAAATGACAACAGAATCCAAGTCCTACTCACACAATCCAGTGTTCTGATTCCTATGACATATTTGTCCCATTTCTCTTCATGTGGTCTCATTCCTTCCAAAATTGCTTTATAAAGGAGGAAGAACAAAATTGTCAAAAGGAAAACAAATCCGAAATCTTAGGAAGACTGAATTACAAAACCTTCAGCAAAATGTTCATTGTGGATGTCAGTCAGTTCCAACAGAGATCCATTTATAATCTCACTTTTCCCCAGAGAGAATTATTTGAGATTTATGATTATTTTACAAGGATAAAAACAAGCTATGATAGGGTCATAATTTTAAAATAATGTCCAATATATTTAGATGAGCCTAGAGACAGAATTGAAATTTTCTTTGAATTAACCAATAACTGAGTTGTTTAATCAAATACAATCTTAAACGAGGTTTGTATGAGCCTCCAGACCCTGATCATTCTCTTGACAGGCTGATCTGTGTTATGCTCAACTAATTGTTATATGACTTAGGGGACAATCTAGGGGACAGATCAGGTGACCTTTCAAAGCCCTCAACCTTATGCAATGCTTTCCTTGAATGCAAATCCCCTTCCACCCAGCAATTGTTACCTATGTGGCAAAAAGCACTAAGGAAACATAATTATTAACATCACACATTTTTAGACTTTCATGCCATAGCTGAATATTTTAAATAAAACCTCCTTGCTTATTTATACCTCTTAAACTATGAAATACTAGAATTTCACCTCATTCTTAGCAACAACCTGTTCAAACTAGCCAAAGAAAAAAGTACTCTTTACACAATGAAAAATAAAATCCAAGGACTTAAGCAAAGTGTAACATGTACTACATTGATTTGTTAACGATTCTGTCTACATTTTTATCTCTAGTCATCTTTCTAAGTATGTGGCAATAGCAAACATTCCCCCATTGAATGACCTGAACCCACTCAAGTGCCCTACCCACCCCAGTTGCCTGAGGCTCCAAATTTTTGAAGTGAACCCCTCCTTCTGGACAACTTGTGACACAAATCTTATATCAAAACCAACTAAGAAGGCATGCCATGTAGTTTTTATTCTTCCTGCTAAAGTTCATGATGCCCCAAATTCTTAGGAAACATGGACATTAGTCTTTATTCCTAATAGAAATAGGCCCACCTGTCTTTGTAAATGTTATCTCTGCATCCTCGACAAATACAAAACTTCCTAGACTGTTCTCGAAGTGTGGTCTACAGAGCTCTGGGTATCCTCAAGACACTTTCCTGTGGTCTTCAAGGTCAACACTGTTTTCATAATAATCCTAAGACATTATTTGACCTTTTCACTGTGTTGACATTTGTACTAATGATGAAAAAGGAATCCTAGGAAGAGCTGCAGGAGCCTTAGCATGATTCAGAACTTTGGCACTGAACTGCTGCAGTAGTCAATGTATTTCTCAAGGCCACTGACCTGCAGGCAGGAGGAAATGCCAATTTTATTTTAAAATGTTCTCATTAAAGTCATAAAAATTACTAATTTTATTTATATACCAATACTTTGATGCCCAGATTTTACCTTTCTTTGTGACAATATTTGCAATTTTATGAAACAATTCATACTGCTGCATACTAAAGTACAGTGGTTATTTCAAGGAAATTTGAAATATTCAAATTTCAAAAGCCCTTGTGTCATTGTTTGACTTGTGAGATGAACTATCTGCTTTTCTCATTAACATGACTTTTATTGAAAGAATGACTAAGAAGCTATGATTATTCAGATTTGGGTACTCAACAGGCAGGCACTCTCTCAAAAATGAATTAGAGAATCTGTCACTTTGAAAAAAAACAACTGACAGCTTTTAAGCAAAAATTCAAATTTCAAAGAAGTATGCTTTTCGCCAAGATGCTGAAAGCTTCCCTGTACTTACAGACTTTTCAGCAGGGTGATTTTAACAAGTGTAATTTTCTTACAATTCATAATGAAATCTGTCAACATTAGAAAGATCTACACGTTTCATAAAACATATTCTATTCGTGTTAACATATGAAGCTTTTAGTGTTGTTATTTTAAATGAATTAGTAAATACATATTTTAAGTTTCCCAGTTTTAATTCCTCCTATAACAAGCATCACAGGATATAACCCACTTAGGGATGGCCCAAGGTGGCTATGAAGGAGGTCCAACGTAAAATCCCAAATTTACTTAAAATATTGAGATTTTTGTGATTTTTTTGTGGAACTCAATTGCTCGATTCTCCAGCATGAACTCTGTAGATGACAAAGTCCTGTTGCAACGTGTTATAAAATAAACATACATCTGCCCTCACTATTTGTACATCTGCTGGTTTCAATTTCACGGTGGTGTGAGGCTTCTGGTGTGTTATCACTCAAGCACAGAGTGTCAAATTGACACCATCAGATGTTATGTGTGCTCATGGTGACTTGGCGAGGCAGTGATTATCAATAATATTTCAACTAATCATTGCAATGTTAGACGTTTCATGTTAGTTAGAAGTCAGCTAAGCATTCTTATTTGATTATGAAGGGTACTTTCACACCCCAATGGCACCTCACACATCTCTTTCCATGCTTTACAATTGGCCATCCACCTGCATCTCCAGCTGAGATGTGGAAGGGCCCAAACCTTGCTTGCTATTTTCCTATTAATTAATTTTTCATAATAAAAGTAAATATAGTCCCTTATCTATTATTGTTTTTGTAAACCCAGACTGTCCCAAAAGAAAATATAGCCCCCCAAAAAGAAAAGTTACAGAGGAAAAAAGATTCTTCAATGAAAAGTGGACAGGTGACTATGTCTTGTCAAGGCTATACTAGGACACTTTGCTTAATTTGTAGGGAATTTGTGCAAGTTTTCAAAGACCATGCTTCAAATAAGGCATTATATGCAAAACATGCTGCTAAATTTGATGCGTATGAAGAATTATGTCCTAAGGAAAAATAGCAGCACTGAAAAAAGTCTGTCTTCTCAACAAAATGTTGTTTAAAAAGTTACAACTTGGATAAATTCAATTATAAAAGCTAGTTATGTGGTAGCATATTTAATAGCAAAAAAAAAAATCAAAACAATTTACTGATGATAAGTTTATTAAGCAATGTATGGGAAGCTTGGCAGATATAATTTGCCCTGAAAAAAGGGGATATTTGTAAAAGCAGTTTGTTTCACCAGACCACAGCCAGGCAAATTGAAGAAATTAGAAAATTTCTATTGAAAGAAGTTTGCCGAGTAATGCTGATGATTTTAAATTTCGTGCATTAGCAATGGATAACAACACCAATGCTACAAATACAGCTCAACTTGCCATTTTTATTAGAGGTATTAATGGCAAATATAATGTCACTGAAGAAATGGCTTCTTTAGTACCATGAAAAAACACAACTAAATCAAGAGATTTATACAAAGCAGTAAAAAATATGTTAGCAATTTTCTTTGTCCATTGTCAACATATCTGGTACAGTTACTGATGGTGCCCTGGCAATGGTAAGAAAAAGAGAGAGACTTGGAAAATTAATAGGCAATGATGTAACTGTCACCCAAAACTCACATTTGATAAAGTATCATTCATCGTACATCAAGGAAATTGATGCACAAAAGCTTTAAAATGGATAATGTCACGCAAATCATCATGAATATGAATTTCCTAGCACTCTGGGTGGTCAAGGTGGGTAGATAGCCTGAGCTCAGTAGTTTGAGATCAGCCTGAGCAAGAGTAAGACCCCATCTGTACTAAAAATAGAAAAGCTAGCTGAGAATGGTGGCAGGCACCCGTAGTAGCAGCTACTTCAAAGGCTGAGGCAAGAGGGTCACTGGGTCCTGAGAGTTTGAGGTTGCTGTGACAGCACAGCACTCTACTCATGGCACAGAAAGAATGAGACTCTGTCTCAAACAAACAAACAAACAAAAAAACAAAAAAACTATGAATTTCATAAGGGCCAAGAATCATCACCAATTCCAGGAATTCCTTAAAGTATTGATGCTTGCTACGGCAACATCATTTACTTTTCAGAAGTAAGATGGCTAAGTTGAGACCAAATGTTGACAAGATTTTACAATTTGCAATGTACTGTCAAATCGTTTACCAAATCAAAAACCAAATTTTTTCCAGAATTTGATGATAACTAGCATCAGATTTAACATGTTTAGCATGTTTGGCCACTCATTTAAATGAGTTAAACATGCATCTCCTAGGTGAAAACCAAATTATCAATACAATGTTTCAAACCATAACAGTGTTCCCAAATGAAACTGAAATTATAGCAAGCTCTAATTCAGGCAAACAATTGTATGCATTTCAACACATTGGCCAAACACCATCCTGTGAACTGTGGGTAGTATGCAGCCTTGTTTGCTTTTCAGTTTGATACCAGAATTTGAAGACAAATTAGAAAATTTCCAGGAAAATAGTCAATATTTTGGTGCATTTGCAGCTTCATTTTCAGTGAACATAAAGATATTGCCTGCCAGTTTTCATATGAGATGCATAGAGCTGTAATCTGACATTCAGCTTAAAGAAAATTTTGATTATGTCTTTTCACTGGTCTTTCATAAGTCCTATCTTCCCAGAGACAAAACCCCCTCACTTCATAATCACGCCTTATTCATGTCATCCCTTTGGGGCAGCACCTACCATTGCTAGCAAATGCTTTCAAGAATGAAGCACATGAGTAAAAGTGGATCAAAATATCTGCCAAGCCCCTTGAACTGACTGAGAGTTGTAGCTACTTTCATGGAACCAAATACTGATGTCTTAGTTTCTCAGATACAATGTCAAATATGCCACCAGTTTTATACTGACCACTTTGCTTATACTTTCAAAATAAAAAAATATTTTTAAAACCCCAAAGATGTTTTATTATTTGGATATGGACTCTATCTATATTAATGATCACAAACTTGAGACCTGCTTGATGATTTTAAAAGAGTCTCTGAAAGGACCACTTCATATTTGGGATCTTTATGTGAAGACCTCTTTGCTTATTTGTGGTGGCAAATATCATGAAAATTATGCACAGACCTTTTCTTTTCTTTTCTTTTCTTTTCTTTTCTTTTCTTTTCTTTTCTTTTGGCTCAACAGCTTTGCCTGTTTAATGTGTGGCCCAAGACAACTTTTCTTTCAACGTGCCCTGAGAAGCCAAAAGGTTGGACATCCCTGACCTACAGCAATAAAAACTCTTTGAAGACTTGAATAATTTTAAGAGAATAAAGATTTTGAGATCAAAAAGTTTGAGATCTGCTTTAACAAACTAATATGCTCAATCTACCATTATAAATTTCAGAAATATAACAATATGCTCTAAGACCGGGGCTGAGGTATTTACTAATATCAGAATAAAAAGAAAAGCTATTGAGTGATCTTTGTCTTCAGAAAAAGTCACTAACAGTCTTGCTCATACAGCTTCATATAAATTACACAAATAAATCTGGTAAGAGCAGTATGTCTCATTCTGTAGAAGAATTATTTCAATCAACATAGCAGTATATGATGTTCATTCATATATTTCTGATAATAGTATTCAATTAGCACATCCATTTTATGTCCACTGTGTTAATTTTATGTTAAAAGAAATCCAATAGTGCTCAATTACATTTGCCTCCAAATTAAATTAGCATTACATGAATTTAATGGGTATCTTAATTAGACCATGCCATTAAGAGGATTTTACACAAATTAAATTCCACCTCTGCATGGTTCAACCTTCTTTGTCTTAAACACAGAACGAAAATTCCTTAAAACATAGGGAGCATAAAAATATCTTATATTGCAAATAGAAAAGGAAAATAGTGAGGAAATTAAGCTAACACAAGTTTAAGCAAGACTCACTTCAGCTAGAAATTACCTTATTGTTTCTTCATGCCTTCTAGTAGTAGTAGAACATTCAATTCCATTAAAATATTAAAAAGTTCTGTTTTAAAAAATGAAGCAATGTTGTTATTGTCCTTGAGATTCTTTTAATCCTTCTGAGACCATGAAATACCAAACCTAAGCTGGTTTGCATTTCTGGCCCTATGATTCAAGTTCATCAATTCCTCAGAAATTTGAATTTTATTAAATAGAATCAACATAGAATCAGAACAGAATATCCTTCAAAGAGAATTCAACAATACATGTTTCTTGTATTCATCTGTATGATTGATATTATTGTAGCTTTACTAGTTCTAATGGGAAAGATACACTGGGTGATTGCTATGTGTCCATCAATCTGCTACTACTTTGCACATATTACCTGTTTTCCTTGTTACATTTCTGCAAAGTAGACATTATTGTTCCTAATTTCATGACCAGGGAAGATGAGGCTCAAAGAAAGGAAGAAATTTGCTCAAAGTCACACAGATAGTAAGTGATAAACCCTGCTGATCTCAAATCCTGTTTTATTCCTACAATGTTACCTCAACAGGGCCTTTGAGAGTTTAATCGAGTATTTCACCTCTGTGCCAGTCTGCCATGGGTTGATACATAGTTCTTCCATTTTGTGACCATGTGTGTTTAGCTGAATAATTCCTCTACATCACTGATCAATGCATACTAGGCATTTACTAGGGACAGACAAACAAAAAAACAAATTAAATGCCTCCACGTGGGGATAGAGAATGGAGTGGAGAGGACAGGAATTGGAGTGAGGCCTCTCTGAATATGCTTTTAGCATTGGTTTAACTTTTGAACTACTTAAAGTTTTGCGTATTTCAAAACCAAAATCTTATGAAAAAGAAAATCTCATATATGCCAAAGACCACAAGTGGATGGTGAACTAAATGGCATAAAGCTGGCTGTTGGCCACCAGATTGGTAAGGCTGCTTTGGTAATCTGGCACCATGAGTCTCTCCTCGGAGCCTAGCTGTGGTCAGCAGCCATTCTTCTGGGGCTAAAAACAAGCTTAAGATAGGAAGAATCTTTTTTTTTTTTTTTTTTTGATACAGAGCCTCAAGCTGCCCCCCTGGGTAGAGTGCTGTGGCATTACAGCTCACAGCAACCTC
>CAUYTI010005911.1:0-14057 GCA_963575145.1 Galago senegalensis | reverse complement strand
ACAGCAACCTCCAACTCCTGGGCTCAAGCAAGTCTCTTGCCTCCGCCTCCCAAGTAGCTGGGACCACAGGCGCCTGCCACAACGCCCGGCTATTTTTTGGTTGCAGCCGTCATTGTTGTTTGGCGGGTCTGGGCTGGGGATTCGAACCCGCTACCTTAGGTGTACGTGGCTAGTGCCTTAGCCGGTTGAGCTATAGGCGCCGAGCCGGTCACACACTTCTTATGAGAATCTCATTCCTGCCCCTCATCCCAGTGTGTGGAAAAACTGTCTTTCGGGTGGCACTCGTGGCTCAAGGGAGTAGGGCACTGGCCCCATATGCAGGAGGCGGTGAGTTCAAACCTTCAAACCCAGCCCCGGCCAAAAACTGCAAAAAAAAAAGAAAAAGGAAAAACTGTCTTTCATGAAACCAGTCCCTGGTGCCAAAAAGGTTGCTGCATTAAGAAAGCAATCAAGTTGCCTATACCTTCTCTATAATACACATGAACATTAAAAAATATTGCCATGTATTAGGCCACAAATACAATCTTGATAAGCTGCCCGCCCCTCATGGTAAAATGACAAGTGAACATAATACAACAAAACCAAAATAATTTTATCTACTAGGAATGTTTATTTTATTTTTTTGAGACAGAGTCTCACTCAGTTACCTTGGATAGAGTGCTGTGGCGTCATAGCTTACAGAAACCTCAAACTCTTGGGTTCAAGCGATCCTCTTATCTCAGCCTTCGGAATAGCTGGGACTACAGGTACCCGCCATAAAGCCCATTTAGTATTTCTATTTCTGGTACAGATAGGGTCTCACTCTTGCTTAGGTTGGTCTTGAACTCCTGAGCTCAAGCAATCCATCTGCCTCGCCTCAGTCTCCCAGAGTGAAGGATTACAGGCTTGAGCCACTGTGTTTGGCTACTAGGAATGTTTAAAAACACCCTTAAAGACTACTTCGAGATGACTGGGCAAAACAAGTTTGTCTACCATTTCACCAATCCACTGAAGTAAGAGAAATTTTTTCAGAAAATACTGGGACAAGAAAGACTGACATCTGGGGGACCAGAATTTTTAGAAATTCTTGCAAAATAGGCTTGGCGCCCATAGCTCAGTGGTTAGGGCGCTGGTCACATACACTGGGGGTGGTGGGTTCAAAGGCAGCCCGGTCCTGCTAATCAACAATGACAACTAAATGTTGTAAATCAACAATTTACAACATAAAAAATATCTGGGCATTGTGGTGGGTGCCTGTAGTCCCAGCTACTTGGGAGGCTAAGGCAAGAGAATTGCTTAAGCCCAAGACTTTGAGGTTGCTGTGAGCTGTGATGCCATAGCACTCAATCCAGGGCAACAAAGTGAGACTCTGTCTCAAAAAAAAAATTCCTTAAAAATAGAAAACAGGGCTCGGTGCCTGTGGCTCAAGTGGCTAAGGTGCCAGCCATGTACACCTAAGATGGCAGGTTCGAATCCAGCCCGGGCCCACAAAACAACAATGACAGCTGCAACCAAAAAATAGCCGGGTGTTGTGGCGGGCACCTGTGGGGTCCCAGCTACTTGGGAGGCTGAGGCAGGAGACTTGCTTGAGCCCAGGAGTTGGAGGTTGCTGTGAGCTTTGATGCCATGGCACTCTACCCAGGGGGACAGCTTGAGGCTCCTGTCTTAAAAAAAAATAGAAAACAGTTTAGATGAGATTATAACAGTGAAGGGAACCACAAGCCAAAACAAGCAGGAGGAAACAATTAAGAAGGTAACAGCGCATCCGGTGAAACTCTGAGCAAGAACTGGTCGGGCATGGCTCATCCCTGTTATCCTAGCACTTTGTGAGGTCAAGGTGGGAGGATCTCTTGAGCCCAGTAGTTCAAGACCAGCCTGGGCAATAGTGAGAAACCATCTCACTAAAAATTAAATAAAAATTGCCACTGTACTCTAGTCTGGGCAACAAAGCCAGATCCTGTCTGTCCCTGTCTTGAAAAAAAAAATAATAAGAATTACATTTACCTTTAAAAGGCTAATTGGGCCCTCACCACACTTGCTTTTACTTTGGGCAGGGGCACTTATCATGAAGTCCCTACCTCCCGCCTGGGAAGAGCCCCTGCTATAGGTGTGAAAGAAGCAGATGAGAACTTAATACAACTTCAGCCCTTCACATTAATAATGATGGAGAGAAATGCATTTGTGGAGAAGGGAGCATGGCCACGCTGCCTTCCAACTGCATATAGTTAGAGAGCTCTATATGCCCAAGGAATCTGAGGAAAAATGTCCCCTGTCATGACTCAGAATCTTTGAGTCACCCTTCCCTGTGCCTGCCTCATAGGCTGGGGGATCCAACTCTTAGATCCCATCTTCCTGGGGAGAAAGAAAAATAAAATCCTTCAGTATCTCTTTTGGGGTATCCTTTTCTCTAATTGAATGGAGAATAAGGTACTCAGTATCTGGTTATGTTTGTGTAACACAGAGATATATTGGAGTAGAATATAATTAGTTTCCTTTGAGCCACAGGTAGAGAGCTGTGTCCACACTGACTTGGTGTGCCAGGCAGGTTATGCTCACAGTTTTGGTAACCTCTGTTCCTGAACCCTCACAACCACCTTCCTGGCACACTCACACAGCACCTCTTTTACCTACCCTGCATACCTCTGTCCTCCCCTGCCCCCACAACCACCAGGACTTTTGCCTCTTCCTCCCTGCGCTCTCCTTCTCTGGGGAGCTCTCCATCTTGGGAAAATGATCCCATATCCTCTGCCCTGAGATTTGGGACAGAACCCAGGGCTCATTCAGTTATCTCTCTCCCAACCATACACACCTATCCTCCTTAATGTCTCTGAAGTCACAGTGAGGTCAGCTCCTCCCGCATATGCCAGCTATAGGACATCTGACAAGATACCTAAAATCTGTCTGGGACTCTGTCTTTCCTCTACAATATGGGCATAAGGATGATAGTGTACACTTTGGATAGTGTCTTATCCAAGAAGGGATAAGAGTAGAGGTTTGGTGATGGGCCAGGGACCATCAAAACAGCTCCAATCCTGCCTTCATCTGGGGCTGGTTTTTCTTTTCTTTTCTTTTCTTTCTTTTTTTTTTTTTTTTTTGAGACAGAGCCTCAAGCTGTCCACCTGGGTAGAGTGCTGTAGTATCACAGCTCACAGCAACCTCCAACTCCCGGGTTCAAGTGAGTCTCCTGCCTCCGCCTCCCAAGTAGCTGGGACCACAGGCGCTGGCCACAACACCTGGCTATATTTTTTTTTTGGTTGCAGCCATCATTGTCGTTTGGTGGGCCTGGGCTGGATTTGAACCCGCCACCTTAGGTGTATGTGGATGGCACCTTAGCCACTTGAGCCACAGGCGCCGAGTTGGAGCTGGTGTTTCAAGTGTGTTGGTGGCCTTAATGTCTCCCATCATAGGCAAAAGTTTGTTCCAAAATAGACTCCCCTCTTCCCTTCCCCAGAGCTGAATGTTTCAGCTCTGCACCCTGCAATGGTGTATTTGGGAGAGGATCGTCCCATGCCCAAGTTTTCATCCCCCCACCCCCAAGCCCTTGGTTGCAGGGCCCTTGGTGGGCAGTTTCATGCCTCTGTCTAGTGGACAGTTCCATCTGTTGCTTCCCTACATTATGACTAAGAGGACTCTTCTATCTTGACCACCACGTGGCCTACAGTGGACATTCCTTCATGATTCCTCCACGTTTCTCAGTTGACACTTTCATCTGTCTCCTACGCTCCTTCAAGTGGACTGTTCCAGCCCCTGAACCTGACAATAGTTTAGAGAGCAAAGGCCAGTGCACCCAACTGCCTACTGCAGAATCCTGCCCCAGGACTAGCGTGGACAGTGTCCATCAAAATAAAAACTGAAGACGTCCTCCACTAGAACACCAACTCCATGTAGGCAGGGATATTTGTCTGCCCTGTTCCCTGATATCTCTCCAGCACAGGAACAGCACTCAGCACAGAGCCCATGCTCATTGGGTGTTTACTGAATAGATGACTGATGTGACAATTCCACTTCTAGCAATCTTTCCTAAAGAAGCACACACACATGCACAAAGCTGTGTGTGCAAGGATCAGAGCAAACAATTTGAAAAAGCTTGTAAATGTTTATTATCTGTCAATGACTGATCCAAGGTGAACGAAGGGTAGGGGTTTGCAGCAAGGAGCACACTGAATAGGAAACAAAATGAGGGACACTTGCCCAGGACACATTGATAGTGAAGAGCAGGAGAGAGATGTTCATAGTGGTACGCTCTGTGTGTGTGTATGAATGCAGACAGAAAAGTCTGGAATTAAATCCCCAGAACTGCCCTCAGGACTTCTATCTGGGGAGAGAGGAGAGCAGTGTGTTCTGTGTAGAGAATCCCTGCCATTGTGTGTTTTCTGAGATGAGTAAATGACTATGCAGGCAGGAAAATGTATCAAGTATGTCTTGTTCATCAATGAAATGCTAATATCTAGAATAATGCTTGACAGATAGTAAGAAAAACAATGCTTAACTTTTCACTGTTGTGAACTCTTCTTTTTGCTTGCTACATATCTGATGCCTAGGAATTCATAGCTATGCCTGTGTTTGTGAAAGGTCACCAGGTCTGCTTCTTGTCACAGGCACGTGTCACATCCCTGAGGTTGAGGCAAGGAAAGAGAAGGAAAATAAGTGACAGTGAGTTCTTACCACCTGGCAACTCCATCCCCTACTCCTGACCTACAGATCCCACACATTCTGATTCTGCCCTACCTTGGGACCTGCACACGTCTCCTACTGTTCCTCAAAGTGAACTTTCTGCTCATGCTAAAGTGACTCCCTCACCTGGTTTATGAACTCCTAGTCTAAAGAGGAAGGTGTGGCCTGCACATCAGGGCTGGCCTGGGCTTTAGGAGCTCACAGCATGCTGTGTAGGGAAGATCCCTGGATAAACAGGACAGGGCGTAGGAAGAGCACTGGAAATCTCATTGTTTAGCCTCAATGCGGAACATGAAGAGATTGGGAGAAGGGAATGATTTGGGGAGCAAGTGACAAGATGGGATACCAGTATCAATAACAGAACATCCAACTTGCAAACATGTGGGGGATGGGCCAAAGGGTTACTTACAGAATCAGTCCTCTTCCTCTGGGTCACTGATCTCTTCATATATTATTACGTTCTTTCTTTCACGCAGACGGTGGGCCCAGACACTTTTACCCTTTTTCTTTTCTTTTCCTAGGATGGAGAAGAGTTGTATAATGAGGTTTGTGTGGGTTGGGGAGTATGAGGCTCTATTTCGTGAGAAAAGGAGATGCCTTCTCCCTCCTAAGCACCTATGGGCCTTCTACATCCTTTGTCTTTCACACCTTCCGGCTCACAAAGGCTGAGATATTAGACCTGCAGCAATATAGACAAAATGCCAGTTGCATTTTTAAAAAAAAACAAATTGAAGGTCTGTGGCATCCCTGCATCGAACACGTCTGTCAGTGCCAATTTTCCAACATGTGCTCACTTTGTGTTTCTGTGTCATTTTAGTAATTCTCACAATATTTCCAACTTTTTCATTATTATATCTGCTATGGTGTTCTGTGATCAGTGATCTTTGATGTTACTATTGCAATCGTTTTGGGGTACCAGGAGCTATGCCCATAGAAAACAGAAAACTTAATTGATCAATGTCATGTGTGTTCTGACTGCTCCACTGATGGGTTGTTCCCCATGTCTTTCCCTCTTCCAGGGCTTCCCACTTCCCTGAAATGCAATAATATTGAAATCAGGCCAATTAAATAACACTATGATGTGATAGGAAAGGTTACATGTCTCTCAATTTAAAACTAAAAGGTGGAAATGATTTCCTACCTTGCTGAGAAAGGCAGGTAGGAAACCGAGAGAGGTTGAAAGCTATGTGTGATAAGAAAGCAAAACAGCCTTATTGACAATGTGGAGAAAGTTTTCGTGGTCTAGATAAAAGATTAAACCAGCCGCAACACTCCTCTTAAGCCAAAGCTTAACCCAGAGGAAGGCCTTAATTTTCTTCAATTCTGTGAAGGGTGAGAGAGGTGAGGAAGCTGCAAAAGAAAAGTTGGAAGCTAGCAGAGATTTGTTTATGAGGTTTAAGGAAAGAAACCGTTACCATAAGAGAAAAGAGCAAGTGTTGAATGTAGGAGCTACAGCAAGTTATCCAGAAGATCTAGCTATGATGATTGATGAAAACAACAGATTTTCAATGTAGACAAAACAGCCTTATATTGGAAGAAGATACCATCTAGGACTTTCATAGCAAGAGAGGAGAAGTCAATGCCTACCTTCAAAGCTTCAAAAGATAGTCTGACTCACTTATTAGGGGCTAATGTGCCCTAAGCCAGTGACTAAGTTGAAGCCAATGCTCATTTATCATTCCAAAAATCCTAGGGCCCTTAAGAATCGTGCTAAATCTACTCTGCTTGTGCTCTATAAATGGAAAAACAAAGCCTGGATGACAGCACATCTGTTTACAGCACAGTTTAATGAATATTTTTAAGGCCACTGTTGAGACCTATTGTTCAACAAAAAAAGATTCATTTCAAAATATTACTGCTCATTGGCAATGCACGTGGTCATCTATGAGCTCTGATGATATACAAGCAGATTAATGTTGTTTTCATGCTTGCTAACACAACATCCATTCTGCAGCCCACAGGTCATGGAGTAATTTCAACTTTCAAATCTTATTATTTAAGAAATACATTTGTAAGGCTATGCTGCCATAGATGTGATTCCTCTGATGGATGGGGCAAAAGTATTAAAAAATTGAAAACCTCCTGGAAAGCATTCAGCATTCGAGATGCCATTAAGAACATTTATGATTCATAGGAGGAAGTCAAAATATCAGCATTAATAGGAGTTTAAATTAAATTAATGCCAACCTTCATTAATGACTTTGAAGGATTCAATGTTTCAGTGGAGGAAGTCACTGTGGATGTGATGGAAATAGCAAGAAAACTACAATTAGAAGCGGAACCTGAAAATGTGACTGAATTGCTCATGATCAAACTTGAACAGATGAGAAGTTGCTTCTTATGGATGAACGAAGAAAGTGGTTTCTTCAGATGGAATCTACTCCTGGTGAAGATGCTGCGAACATCGTTGAAATGACAACAAAGGAGTTAAAATAGTACATAAACTTAGTTGATAAAATGGCAGCAGTTTTGAGATGACTGACTCCTATTTTGAGAGAAGTTCTATCTAGGATAAAATGTTATCAAATAGCGCTGCATACTACAGAGAAATCTTCCATGAAAGGAAGAGTTAATGGATGCAGCAAACGGATGCAGCTGTTTTATTTTAAGAAATTGTCACAGGCATCCCAACTTTCAGCAACCACCAGTCTGATCAGTCAGCAACCATTGGCACTGAGGCAGGACTCTCTGCCAGCAAAAAAAGATTATGACTTGCTGAAGGCTCAGGTGATAGCATTTTTTCAGCAATGCCATATTTTTAAATTAAGATATGTCCATTTTTGTTGTTGTTGTTGCGGTTTGGCCAGGGCTGGGTTCGAACCCACCACCCTTGGTATATGGGATCGGTGCCCTGCTTACTGAACCACAGATGCTACCCTGTCCATTTTTGTTTTGAGAAAGAGTCTCACTATGTCACCCTTGGTAGAGTGCTATGGCGTCACAGCTCACAGCAACCTCCAACTCCTGGGCTTAAGCGATTCTCCTGCCTCAGCCTCCCAAGTAGCTGGGACTACAGGCGCCCACCACAACGCCCGGCTATTTTTTGTTATACTTGTCATTGTTGTTTTGGCTGGCCTGGGCCCAGGGTTTGAAACCACCAGCTGTAACTACTGTGTTATGGGTGCTAAGCCAGGTATGTACATTTTTTGGACATAATGCTATGTCACACCTAATAGACTATAGTATAGTGTTAACATGGCTTTCATATGCACTGGGAAATCAAAAGAGTGTGTATGACTTGCTTTATTACAGTGGTCTGGAACCTAACCCATAATATTCTGAAGTATGCCTATATTTGGTGTCAGGCACTGAACTGAATAAGATATATTCCCAGGTTCTCACAGGTGGAATTTCTTGAACACATTTTATGCCATCAGGCCTTCTAGATTTAATTTAATGCCTCCAGAGTGGGCACAGTGGCTCAGACCTGTGATTCCAGCACTTTGAAAGGCGAAGGCGAGAAGATAGGTTGAGGCCAGGAGTTCGAGACAAGCCTAAGCACCTTAGGGAGACCCCCCCACCCCCCATTTCTACAAAAACAAAATAAAGCCTCCAACTAACTTATAAACTATGATTCTTTATTTCCATTTTATGAACTGGGACTTTGGAGCTCAAATAATTTAGAAGACTTGCCCGAAGGCACATGGCTTTTATATGGATGCCAATTCAAGTTGGTGATGCTGGAAGTCATGTTTTAAAGTCTTATCTGTTGGAAGATGAGCTCCTGTCCAGGGTTCATGCCACGCACTCATACTACACATATGAACCACATAGCCAGGGAAGTCAGAAAAGTTGTTTCTTGATCGCTTCCTCTTACCTGATATCTTCTTATTCTTCTTCCCAGAGGTTTTCTCTTTTTCTTGCTGGCCGTGCTGACCCTTAGCCTGTTCTGAGCCAGATGTTCCTGGCACTTCCTTCGCATCATCTCCTTTTTTTGCTTGCTTGTTGGGCATCATCTTTTTAATGTGAAGGTCACATATAAACAGTGTCAATGGCATTTCTCTAATGTTTTAGAGCTTACACAGTATCTTCGCATTCATTACCTTAATCAATGTTGTCAACAACTCTAGGAGATCAGTAAATTATCTCTACCTAAACCAGTGGTTCTCAACCTTCCTAATGCCGTGGCCCTTTAATACAGTTCCTTTGGGTCGCGACCTACAGGTTGAGAACTGCTGAGTCCTAAACTATGAGGAACCTAGGAGGTTAGAAGGGAAAGGAATGGTCTAAATGAATGGTATTTCCAGAACCAGAATCCTTGACTTGACACTCTTTCCGGACCGACATCCTTGCTAACAGCAAAAGTCTCCACGTGATTAAGAATGTGGCATACGGAAGATTTAGGGAAGGATAGCATTCTAAGAATCCCCAAGGTCTGCAAAATAGGCCTTTATAAAATATACGGGATCATATATAAGCTTGTAGGTGGCAATGGGGGGAGTAAATATAATATCTAGAGGGGGCAAAACTGCTGGAAAAAAATGATGTGGGGGGAGATGAATATAGGGAAGAGAGAATAAAGAAATGGTTCACAGAAATTAATAATTAATCTAGGTAGTAAAAAAGTGGTAGCAGTTGTGGCACCCTGCCCTACCCTGCCAAGAACATTGAACGTGGGATTAGGTGAGGCGGTGTCTGAACCAATTCTGTTGTGTCAGGGTGTGTCACCTTAAACTCCCTTTCACTGAGCATCCTCATTTATGAAATAGTGAACAATGCATGCAAAACAAGCTAAGGAAAGTACTTTCTGAGCTTATAAACACTGTTTAAATGTGGTAATAATAAAAAGTAACACTTTCTTACGTTGGGTGTGGTGGCTTACACCTGTAATCCCAGCACTCTGGAAGGCCGAGGAGGGTGGATCGCTTGAGCTCATGAGTTCAAGACCAGCCTGAGCCAGAGCTAGACCCTGTCTCTAGAAAATAGACGGGCGTTGTGGCAGGCACCTGTAGTCCCAGCTACTTGGGAGGCTGAGGCAAGAGAATTGCTTCAGCCCAAGCATTTGAGGTTGCTGTGAGCTGTGACAGCACAGCACTCTATTAACATAGTGATTCTGTCTCAAAAAAAAAAATTAGTGCTTTCTTCCATGATTCTTCTTTGAATTTGTTCTATAATGGTCTCCACACTAGCAACCCAACCCCCAGATCCCTTTACCCTCTGAACTGAAGTTGTGCAATCACTAATTCAATAAATGTCCAGGCACCTTGGAAGTTTCCTCTCGGTTGTGACTGGGGTTTCAGAGCTGCTCAAGATGCAGACAAAGCCCTCAAGGATCTCATCGCGGGGAGCAATGAACAGTCAGAACTATTCCCACACCATAGGAGTGGCCCTGCGTTAGAGCAAAGACCAGCTGTCCTTTCTCTTGAGAGAGTGGGTGTCTAATGGAAGCGTCCCGAGTCTCTATAGGGTAAAGGCCTAATGGAAAATGCCTGAACTTCACAAGCAAATGAAAACATAAGTGAGTTTTGAAATGGTCTGGGGCTCTGGATTCAACTACCACTACCACCACACCTCAAGGAAATTCCATGGGAGCCTCAGCTTTACTATTATTATTACTTGACTTATAAATAATAATAATATCCTCATTACCATTTGGAGATAATTAGAAAAACTATCATGGAAGTTTTCAGGATTAAAGAAATTAATTCATGTAAATTGCTTAAAATACTATCTGATATCAGTATGAAAACAAAAAAAAGTATTAGCTATCACAACTGTGTTAAGTATTACCAAGACATTGATGTGACATCAGGCACTGTGATACAGACATGAGGAAAGGGAGGCAGTGAGGACTAGGACATTTTCTGTATTCTCCCACTCTTTTTTTTTTTTTTTGAGACATAGCCTCAAGCTATCCCCCTGGGTAGAGTGCCGTGGCATCACAGCTCACAGTAACCTCCAACTCCTGGGCTTCAGTGAGTCTCCTGCCTCTGCCTCCCAAGTAGCTGGGACCACAGGTGCCCGCCACAATGCCCGTCTATTTTTTGCTTGCAGCCATCATTGTTGTTTGGCAGGCCTAGGCTGGATTCGAACCCGTCACCTTAGATGTATGTGGCTGGTGCCTTAGCCACTTGAGCCACAGGCGCCGAGCCTGTATTTTCCCACTCTTACCAACATTAACATCCACCGAGGGACAAAGGTTCTCTGGTCCTTTACATCTGGGACTAGACACTCACCTTTGGGCGCTTGCTCTGTTGCTCATCGGAAGCCTCCTGAAGAGGTTCATCTAAAAGAGGGTGAAAAATCAGAGATTTTCTTTGTTGGTAAATATTTCTATACCCTAGAGCAGGCGTCCTCAAACTTTTTAAACAGGGGGCCAGTTCACTGTCCCTCAGACCGTTGGAGGGCCAGACTGCAGGCCCTGGGACAAGTCGGCTGCTAAGCAGGACAGGCGTGATGGTAAAAAACACCCGGCAAGCCAGATAAATGTCCTAGGCGGGCCGCATGTGGCCCACGGGCCGTTTGAGGACACCTGCCCTAGAGAGACTCCTGTAGTATCAGGAAATTCAGAAGTAGAGCCTACTAGTCCACTGATTGTTAAGAAGTTATTTGAGATTAGCTTTTGAGTTATCTTTAGTAATGGTTTATGCACTTATTTGAGGTATCACTTCAGAATTTTCCTTCTCATGGTTTATATAATAAAATGTGGCTTTAATCCTATCATAGTCTCATCCCATTCCATTACATAGCTCTTACTTTTTTCCCCCAAGAAGTAAATTGATTGGCTGGGAATTTGCACTGTATCCATTTAAAGATATGTGACAACTAAAAATCAATTTACATTCAAAACGGGTGAATAACCAGGCATGGCAGCTCATGCCCATAGCCCCAGCTACTCTGGAGGCTGAGATAGGAGGGTCACTTGAGAGCAGGAGTTCGAGCTAGCAGTGAGCTATGATCACTCCACTGCACTCTAAACAGGACAACAGAGTGAGACCCTGTTTCTCTCTTAAAAAAAAAAAGAGGGCAAATCTTATGTTACGTTGATTATGCCCAAGCTGTTACATGTGGGACGAGCCGTGCCAAGCTGTTACATGTGGGATGAGCCGTGGATGATTTAGTCTGGCGGTTCTGAAATGTTTTCAGCATAAAGACACCTTTTATTTTTTTTTGAGACAGAGTCTCACTTTATCGCCCTTGATAGAGTGCCATGGCGATACACACGGCTCACAGCAACTTCCAATTCCTGGGCTTAGGTGATTCTCTTGCCTCAGCCTCCCAAGTAGCTGGGACTACAAGTGCCCGCCACAATGCCCAGTTATTTTTGTTGTTGTTGTTGCAGTTTGGCCGGGGTCGGGTTTGAACCCACCACCCTCGGCATATGGGGCTGGCGCCCCACTCACTGAGCCACAGGTGCCACCCAAGACACCTCTTTAATGTCAAACAATTTGCAGATTCTCAAGCACTGGATTTTCAGACCTCTTACTGTGATCATGGGAGCTTGTAGAATCTGGCCTGTTTAATTTCAGAGTCATAGGTCTATTGGAGATAGTTTGATATTCTGACCCTGTCTCTTACAACTGTACTGTCAGAGCAGAAGAGCAAGTAAACACAGTTCTTCCCCTTTCCACAATTACACAAATTACTCAAATGTACAAAGAACTCTACCCTAGAATTCGGCCCTTTTGTCACCTTATGTTGCCTCTGCTTTGATGTGTTTGTGTATGTGTGTTTGCACGCGCGTGTGTGGTATGGGGAGACTGCTCTCTCAAACTCTCTTCCAGGCTTAAAACATAGAATCATGTTTGACTAGGAGTGAAAAGAATATCTGGTTTTGATAAAATACAGAGTAATAGCTCTCTTCATTACATAGGGCGCTAATCACTTTGTTAAGTATTTTTTTTTTTTTGGCCGGGGCTAGGTTTGAACTGGGCACCTCCAGCATATGGGGCCCCCAGTACCCTACTCCTTTGAGCCACAGGTGCTGCCCAGATTTTTTTTTTTTTTTGAGACAGAGTTTCACTATGTTGCCCTCGGTAGAGTTCTGTGGTGTCACAGCTCACAGCAACTCAAACTCTTGGGCTTAAGTGATTCTCTTGCCTCAGCCTCCCAAGTAGCTGGGATTATAGGTGCCTGCCATAACACCCAGCTACTTTTTTGTTGCAGTTGTCATTTTTATTTAGCTGGCCCGGGCTGGATTCAAACCTGCCAGCCTTGGTGTACGTGACTGGCACCCTACCCACTGAGCTACAGGCACTGCCTTTTTTTTTTTTGAGACAAAGTCTTACTATGTCACCCTTGGTAGAGTGCCATGGTGTCACCGCTCACAGCAACCTCAGACCCTAGGGCGTAAGCAATTCCCTTGCCTCAGCCTCCTGAGTAGGTGAGACTACAGGCACCTGCCACAACTGCCTGGCTACTTTTTTGTTGTAGTTGTTGTTGTTAGCTGGCCTGGGCCAGGCTCAAACCTGCCAGCCTCGGTGTGGGTGGCTGGCACCCTACTCACTGAGCTATGGGTGCCGAGCCCACTTTCTTAAGATATTACCAATATCCCTGCTTTGTGTAAGCTGACTCTAAGTTTTGGGAAGATTTGAAGATTTACACTTTTTTTTTTTTTTGCAGTTTTTGGCTGGGGCTGGGTTTTAACCTTCTATCTCTGGCATATGAGGCTGGCACCCTACTCCTTTGAGCTACAGGCGCCACCCCACTTTCTTTTTTTTTTAAGAATTACCCTGGGCAGCTCCTGTGGCTCAAAGGAGTAGGGGGCTGGCCCCATATGCCAGAGGTGGTGGGTTCAAACCCAGCCCTGGCTAAAAACTGCAAAAAAAAAAAAAAAAAAGAATTACCCTTTTGGGTGGCACCTGTGGCTCATAAGGGTAGGGTGCTGGCCCCATATGCTGGAGGTGGTGGGTTCAAACCCAGCCCTGTCCAAAAAAAAAAAAAGAAAAGATTTACACTTTCTTTCTTTCTTTCTTTTTTTTTTTTTTTTTTGAGACAGGCGCCTCAAGCTGTTCCCCTGGGTAGAGTGCCGTGGCATCTCAGCTCACAGCAACCTCCAACTCCCGGGCTCAAGTGAGTCTTCTGCCTCTGCCTCCCAAGTAGCTGGGACCACAGGCACCCGCCACAACGCCTGGCTATTTTTTGGTTGCAGCCATCATTGTTGTTTGGCGAGCTCAGGCTGGATTCGAAACCACCACCTTGGGTGTATGTGGCTGGTGCCTTAGCCACTTGAGCCACAGGCACCGAGCCAAGATTTACACTTTCATTAAAATTTTCTTAATTATCCTTTGATTCATTAATAGTGTTTAGCAAATCAAATTCTTTTTTTTTTTTTGAGACAGAGCCTCAAGCTATCCCCCTGGGTAGAGTGCCATGGCATCACACTCACAGCAACCTCCAACTCCTGGGCTCAAGCGAGTCTCCTGCCTTAGCCTCCCAAGTAGCTGGGACCACAGGCACCCACC
>CAUYTI010005909.1:0-12810 GCA_963575145.1 Galago senegalensis | reverse complement strand
AAAAAAAAAAAAAAAAAAGAAGAAGAAGAAGAAGAAGAAGAAGAAGAAGAAGAAGAAAAAAGAGAGAGAGAGAACATTTTGGCAAACCCGTGCTGTGTGGTTGGTATGCAGTACTATTTTCAGTTACTTCTGAGCACCTCTGCTGATTTATTTTAATTTTTAAGCAAGGAGGTGTTTTGCTCTGCAGCCATAGATTCCTAACGTAGTAGCTTTCCACAGTCCACACACAGCCAGTGTGGAGTGGAGTTCGGCCTTGAACCCCGATCTGTGTGTTACTCATTTCTCGTTTCCCTAAGCTGACAGGGTCAGCGCTGTGGGGGGTGGGGAGATGGCACTGAAAGGTGCCTTCGGCTTGTGGCAGCCACACGCCTGTTACCTGACAGGTGATTCTCTGACTAGAAAGGGGAGCCCTTCGGGCAGAGTACTGGGAAGGGTGGCTGAAGGAGAAGGAAGTCGTGTGTGAAAAGTCAACAGGATGACACAAACAGCTCACACTGTCCAGAGGGACCCAGACCCAACACCAGCCCCGTCAGATCTCACAGCAGAGCTGTGTGAGAAGACAGGCCTTGCTAATTGATTCTGCTTCTGGGAGCTCTGGACATGTTTCTTTATTCCAAGAATGAAACTGAGGCCCAACATGGGACACAAAGTCACATCTCTGCGGCTCCTTGAACACCAAGCTGCCACTACCTGCATTTACTTGTCCCCCAAGACCACAGAATTGGAAGTGAACTTATTCATATGCAGACGATGAGGCTCCCGACTGATCTTGTAGGGCACAGAGCTGTGACCATCCCCCTCGGGATCGGTGGGGTGCACACTCACTGTGAGGGCGGAATTGAACCCTTGGCTCCCCTGAGCGACACTGGAAATAAACTCCCTCCCACCTTTCATTTGATTTTACTAGGCACCTCCAGAATGGAGAGAAAGCAGAAAAGAACTCCGGGGCCACCGTGTTGTGATGGTCAAGCCTACCAGAAGTTACGGGAATGCTGTAGAATACGCGGGATTATTAATGTACAAACGGCGGGGCTCGTTTTGTTAGGCAAGACGGTGAGAGTGGGAGGAAATTTCTGCATCTTTGTAAGACGCCTGAGAAAGCACTTAGGTGTAAATACCATGAATCTGACTTTAAAATACTTCGGTAAAAATAAAAGATTTTAAAATGGTAAAATGCCAATAATTGTTAAAAGATTGATGAGTAGTAATTGTGCTAGTTCCTCTAGTTTTCTGCATATCTAAACGGTTCACAAGAGAAAGCAGTTGTTAGTTATCTTAAAAACAGATTCAGGGGATAGATGTTAGTCTTTTTTTAAATCTCCTGATTGCAAAATTTTAGAGTTTATTGCAGAAATTTTAGGTTGTACTGAAAAACCACACTCAGGAGGATTAAGTCGTCTGTGATCTCAGCACCAAAGAGGCCCGAGGGTGACCACAGTTCATTGTGCAGATGCATCGCTGCCCTCTGGGCACATTACCAGCCCGGGAGAATCAGCTGTTTAAGTAGGAACCACATGCAGCTTGCCAGTATTTGACCGTCTTACTTAACAAAACAGAAATTCGTAAGACATGCCACTAAAAATGGATACTAATATAACTTTAATGGCTACAAGATACTTATAGTTACATGGACTTTGATTTTTTACACACATTTTATTATTTTGGCCGCTGACATTACTGCCCCCTTTCCGCTATTACACACGATGATGTGATTCACATTTTGGTGCATAAACGCGCACCTGAATCTCAGAGCACTTCTCCAGGCGGGCTCCACACGTCAGGAGCACTGGTCAGGCCCTTGACCTGCGTTGCTGTGACACTTTCCCAAGGTTCTGTTCCCACCCACAGGGAATGACCCACCTTTGCTGCACCCACAGTGCCGCTGGGGGCCCCTCTGCGCACCCCCCGTGATGCGGCCTCGGAAAGGAGCTCACCAAGCTGTTTACTTTGCTCGTCTTGATCTGAGGAAACGTTTTGGTAACATTTCCTTTGTGCACAATTTGCCCATGTGAGTCTGGAGTTGTGATATTTCTTCTTATCTTCCAGTATTGGCATCTTTCTTTTACGCTTTCCTCTCTGATGATAACCGTAGTACACTGTCATTGAAGAAAATGTACAAAATGTAAAGTTAAAAGTCACCCAGTTGTTCCAGGACGCCACTGCCCTGAGCGCACTGCTAACGTGACTCTCACACAGTCCCTTCCTGGTATTCTGTTGCTTTGCTGAACACATGTGCACTCACACTCACATACACACACTGACACGTGTGTGTGAGCACTTGCACGCCCACCGCATGAATGCAAACAGACCACGTCTACCCAAACACACACGCACACACACATACACGGTCCAGGAATGTTGTGCATACGTTCTCTGTTCCTCTTTGATTTACTGTTTGTCCTGGGCTCTGCTGAGGGCCTTCTTGCTGGGTCATCCCATGGGGGAGGGTAGAAGGGCCAGCGAGGGCCAAATCCATTTCTACAAGTCCATTCCCACAATAAGGACATTGATCACCTTGCAACCTGATCACCACTCAAAGGTCCCACCTCTCAACACTGTTGCCTTGGGGATTGAGTTGCCAACACAGGAACTTGGGGGGCCACACGCACCACTATATTACACCCAGTTTAACATGTCACTAAACGTTCCTAGTGAATGTGCCTCTATGTGCCTTCAGCATATCATTTTATACATGCAGAAAAGTTTGATGACATTTCCTATCATTAAACATCTAGGTTGTTTGATGTTTTTGAAATTATAATAAAGCTGTAATTAACATGCTTTTCTATAAGTACTTGATCCAGGTGAGGAATAGTAATCTTTTATCCTCATACATTTGTAGTAAGCATTTTTCTCGGGGATTTTTTTTTTTTTTGCCTTTTATTCCATTTAAAAAATCCAAAAGAAGCCCTTAACTTGCTGCGCTCTTTTCTGCGTAATTATGCTGCTTAGATGATGTTTCCCCTTTAGACAGCTGATCCTGCTCTCGGATGTTCTCTCTGACATTTGTACAACTCAAGTCCATCCTCATTTAGGCTCTTAATTGACGTGAATGCACAGATGGCAGGGTTTAGTTTGGTTTGCTTTTTCTACCTGGTACAGTGAGTGAAAACTAATACCCCATTCTTCAATCCCTACCAAAATAGATTTCAGGCTATTTTGAGTTTGCGGTTTTTAAAAAATTTTTAGTTTGTTTAGTTTCAAAATGAGCTTAATGAGCAGTGGAGAAAGGTACACTAAGGGCCTGGTGTAAGGTGAGTCTAGGAGCAGAGGTCCTGCCAGCCTCGGGAAGGCAGGCAGCCTCCTGCCCTATGCAGAAGCACCCTGCATGTAGCACAGGGAACTGACTGGTGTGGGATATGAGAGGCCACACACTTGACCTTAAACAATTGGGGTTTGGCCCCAGTGGGGCTGCTGACCAATGATGGCCAATGAAATCCCTTAGCAGCAGCAGGGAGGCCACCTGAACAGGCACCTCCTGAGGGAGACATGAGGTCATGTGAGGGGCAGCTCCCCGGAGACAGCACAAGCCCTGCACCCCCTCCCTCCTCTGCCATGGCTGCTTGGCCTGGGGCGGGGGGCATTCCACAAGATCCAGCAACTCCACACAGGAGCAAAAGATAGGCCAAAAGCAATGTCCCTCTCTGAATTTAAACTGGAAGAATAAAAATTATAGGACAGCTCAGAGAAGGAAGGGAGGGAAATTGCCTTGGCTGGGAATCTTGGCTGTAGCTCTAACTCACTCAAGAAAACAATTTACTCGGAGGTGAGTGCTGCTCACATGATGGAACGCTCAGGCCGTGCACACGGGATGCTGGCTGCTTCATGCCTGTACCTTTATTTAATTCTCCTGCAAGTCTCTGAGACAGGCGGGACTGGCATTGCCCTGCACAGATGAGGACGCCGAGGTGCTGTTAAACCCGGTAACTGGCCCAGGCTCACACAGTACGGGAGTTGGCTCAGGACCCAGGCAGTCCACCAGTGGACCCCACAGCCTTCTCCTCCCGCTGCAATCTCCACTTATGCAGATGTACAACAGCCCTCACAGAAACTTCTGGAAGGTTGTCCCTCACGGAGCTGGGAGCTCCTGGAAGGCCCTGGAAGGCCAAGGTGATCTCCCTCCGAGAGAGCCTGCTGTGGGTGCTGTCACTGGGCTGTGGCCTCCAGTGCAGCTCCTGAGGACCACGCTGCTAGGCTGCTCCCAGCCACAGACCCAACACAGAGGGGTGGGAAGTGGAGCAGCCACTCCTGCCCCAGGCAGGGTTCCTCTAACAGGTTTGCTCTGGGGCTGCCCATGGCCTGTCCCCTATGTTCTCCCAGAGCTGCACTGTGGTCCAGGTCCTTCCTACTCCGTCCTCTCTCCTGCCCTCTCTCTTTCCACTGTTACCAGCCCGGCTTGGTGGCTGGAGCTGTCCCTGCCTTCTGCCCTCTGGTCTGTATCCCTCCCAGACATTCACCTGACTTGATCTCCAACACAGCGCTATGGGTGAACTGTGCCCCCCAGAATGATGTTGAAGTCTGTGACAGTTAGTTTTAGGGATCAATTTAACTAAGCCAGATATCTGCCCAAACATCATCTGGGTGTTTCTGCATGAGATGCACACTTGGACCAGCACACTGAGGAAAGCAGGTCTCCCTTCCCAGTGTAGCTGCGTGGGCCACATCCAGCAAGTCAGACCTTGACAGAACAAAAGTCTGACCCTGCCCCGAGTAAGCAGACACACCTTCCTTCTGGCTGCCTTGAGCTGGGATGTTAGTTCTTTCCCTGCCTTCAGATTTGAACTAGAACACCAACTCTTTCTAGGGCCCAAGCCCACGGGTGTTCTGACTGGAGCCATACCATTGGCATCCTGGGTGTCGGGCTTGCCAACTACAGATCTAGGGACGCGTCAGCCTCAATAACCATGGGAGCCAATTCTGTGCTGTGTATATAGAACTGGTGCTATTTCTCAGGAGAAGCCCCACCAAGGCCCAGTCCTCCGCCCCAGCACCAGTGAACATGATCTCATTTAGAAAGTGTCCGTGACCATCAGCTTGGGATCGCCAGGGACAGTAGCATGGACCCTGGTTTACTGTGACTGGGGTCCTAATAGAAAGGAGAGGGTTTGGACACAGGGCCAGATGCCTACGGGAGGAAGATGGTGTGAAGATATAGGAAGAATGTCATCTTCAAGCCCAGAAGCTGGCAGGGCTGTGAGAAGGCAGGGGAGAGGTTGGAACAGAATCTTCCTCACAGCGCCCGGAAGCAGCTGGCTCCGCGATTTAGATCTTCTGGCCTCCGGAACTGCGAGACAACACATTCACATTATTTAAACCTCCCATTGGTGGTACCGTATTGGGAAAGCCCCAGAAAATTGTTACAGACATCTAATTCAGTCTTAGCCTGTGCTTTTTAAAAGCCCTGAACTGACAGACCCAGAGAGAGTAAGTCACACAGATTACAGCAGACACGATGGCCTCCTGAGCTGGGCCACGCAGCAGGTTGCGAAGCTTTAGCTATCTTGGTTCTAGTTTATCTTTAAAATATCCCCCCCACCCTGTCTTAAGGCAACCTGAGTGGACCTCAGGTCTCAGCCTCTGCCTACTTCAGGGCTCACATCCTGCTTGGCGCGTGGCCGCATTTGTAAATACCTGTTGGATGAACATTGGGGAGCTGAGGTGTGGCTGGAGCTGACTGTGGAACCTTGTGTGGGACATGGCATGCATGCTGGGCTCTGGGGCAAGGAAACTTCCTCAGGAGGCGGGATTCTTACAGAAAGTCAGGAGGAAGGGGAGGCTCTTGATAGGGGCATACACTAGACCAGACCGATGACATCCCCAAGAGATCTGCTCAGAAAGAACAGCCCAGAGCTGGGCATTCTTCAGGGGAGGACTCCAGAAGCACGAGTGTCCTGACAGTCGTGATGTGAGGGGCGGGGGCTGGGAGTGGATATCCGAGCTGGTTTTCAGACGCCTTTCTCCAAATCTCAGTCATACACTCACATCCCCTGCACACCCCAGTTCTGCCTTAACTGGGTCCTCGGGAGCTCAGCCATGACCTTGGCTCCATAAGAGTAACAGCAAAGCTATTGTTATGTCATTAAAGAAAGAATGAAAATAAAAGAATAGAAGAGAACATGACTAATTCATCTCTGTCCCCACGCACTAGGATTCTAAGCAATCATTTTAAATCGTGGTCACAAAAATACTTAGTGCCATGGTAATTTAGATACACTTTTAATTGAGAAAAAATCTGGTTCTAAATTTTCAGAAGATGTTTTTTCTTTTCTTCTTTTTCTTTTTTTTTTAAAAAGGAGAAATACAGACATAACAGCGTTCTAGGTGGACCTTCATCGTAGACCTCTTAGTGCTGTTCTGAAATCTGGAACATTTGAACATTTTCATTATTCTGAGAGACAAAAGGTTACAGACAAGTGGGAGTTGTCCCAGAGTGTTCTAAGACATTCCATGGAACTGTGTCAGCAATAACTAATCTCTAGGGGACACTTTGCCAAAGCTCCTGGCGCCACCAGTGAAGGGCCCATGTTCTCTCACTGGACTCCAACTCCAACTCGCAGGGGAAGGTTACAGATCTGACAAGTGTAAACAGTGAGGAGGGAACAGAGTCCTGGATTTGTTTTTTTGTTTGTTTGTTTGTTTGTTTTGAGACAGAGGAGTCTCATTATGTCACCCTCAGTAGAGTGCTGTGACATCACAGCTCACAGCAACCTCAAACTCTTGGGCTTAAGTGATTCTCTTGCCTCCGCCTCCCAAGTAGCTGGGACTATAGATGCCCACCACAACACCTGGCTATTTTTTGGTTGTAGTTGTCATTGTTGTTTGGCAGGCCCAGGCTGGGTTCGAACCCGCCAGCTCTGGTGTGTGTCACTGGTGCCCTAGCTGCTGAGCTACAGGTGCCAAGCCAGAGTCCTGCATTTGTTTGACCTGACTTCTTACTAGCCTTCCTGAACTACCTCTGCTGGATTAACCGACAGTGTGCTTGTCTTCTGCATGACAGAGTCAACATGGCCCATAACTTGAGGCTACTTGGTTGCTCTCTAATAAATTCTCCCACAACTGAGTTAAATTGTTTATATTAGTTGTCTTGGTTGTGATAGCTAGGTAACTTAAATAAATACTACGTTGATCCATCAAATACAAGTGCAAAAGGAAAGAGCCGTTGTTTCTATGAAAACTAAGATGAATCCTCTAGAAACATGAAGAAGGAGTCTCTCAAAAGTATTTTTTTTCCAGTGTGGTCAAGACACCAGTAAAAGGTTGGGGGTTTGGTGGGGTGCGGTCAGGTGGAGATTGTTAAAACCTAGGAGGAGTTTACCCACATACTGCTTTTTAAATAGTCTTTAGTTCTGGTTCCGCATTAAAGAGAACATATCTGAAAAGTTTAGATGATGCAATAAAGAGGTGGTTTTGCAAGAAAGAATTCCAATGTCCTCACTCAAAGAACAGCACTTGGTTCTCACATCAGAGGAGACTCTATTTCCAACTCCCCTGGTATCCTTTAAGTTACCAATTAAGTAAGATATCCTATACATATATTTGTGATTTCTTAGCAAATGCTTACTCTCCTGAGTACATCAGACAGGGGGACTTGTTCAGCTACTTTTAAAATAAGAAACTGGTCTGTTCTTGACTGCCTTTAAATACACCCTCCTCTGCCTCGACCTCATCTGAGGCTGGGGACACATCACAGTACGTGGTGTTCAGCCACATAACACAGGAGGGGCTGTGCTCTGCAGAAATGGGTAGATGGCTCAGATTTTCCAAAACACACACCCACTCGGTTAGTGGCTGCCTGACTTTTGGTCTTAGAAATTCCTCCCAAGAAAATCAGGGTGATTTCTCACTTTTGTCAACCCCAAAGAGCTGTTACTTAGGAATGCTGACCTCATGGGTGGAATCGGTGGAACACTGTGAGATTCTGTTGTGGGGGGAAAGGGTGGATGGACAGCCCTGGAAAAGGTTCTAGGAAAGAGCTCGTCCTGCCCCACCACAACTTATTCTGGAAGTTTCTCTTCTGTCATCAGGACAGAAGTTAGAAAAGAGTCACATGTGTCACCCTCGCTGGTGGCCTGTGAGGTCTTCTTTTCCGGGCAATATCCCCCAGGGAGTCCCTCTGAAAAGGTCGCTCCGCCTAAGCTCGGTAATCCTCCGTGGCAGTGTTGCTATTGGGCATTGCTTGGGTTAAAAGCCCAGCGAGGGGTTAGGGTTTCTGCCCTGGTGGAGTTTACAGCGTCAGCAGCTACAACACACAAATTCAGCCATGTAAATCACCATCCTGACAACCCAGACACACCCACAGCTAGGTGACACCCTGTTTTCTGATGCACCACCCGCCCCCACCCCTCCGGCCTGGGTATCTGCTGCTGTTTCCTTTTCAGAGTAAAAACCTCCACCAACATCCCTTGCTTTATCCACTCATCTTCCCCAGAGTTCAAGGTTGTCCAAGAGTCGTTCTGTTAAAAGGGAGGGGGGAGGGAAATGTCTTGATTGGCCTCAGTTTCTCAGCTGCTAATGACAGACCAAGGTGGATTATTCAAACACCTGTGAGTGGCAAAAACTTGCCCATGAGAAGTTTTACAAAGGCATACAAATTAAATTGTTCATCTGTGTGGTTCACTCAGTTTATTTTCTGAATACAAAGGATGGCATGAAATAGAAAATTCAGCAGTAATACGCATGTGCAAATTCAATTTTTACATTGTCATTTTCTTCATTCATGGGCTATTGAAGTTGGGACACCAGCAAGAATTGGATTATTTAAAATGCCTATTATTGGGAGCTTCTTTTGAGGAGGTAACCAGGACATTTTGAAGTACCCATTTTTATAATAACAATATTTTAGGAATGATTCTTAGCCTTCATCAATCATTATATGTTAGAATAAAGCGATCAATCATCTCTGCTGGAAGGTGAGGTTGTGCAACGCAGAACAGCAGGAGCCGGGAGTGAGACTTTGCCCACGGGGAGCTTGTCACATCCCCGGACCCTCCAGACACCGTCTCCCTTTTTTCCATCCTCTCCTTCTCTCCTATTTTCTTCCTTTTTGAAGTTTTCATTATCTCTTGCCTCGTGTCTGTCTTTATTAACATCCCTTTCATTTTCCTTTTTCACTCGCAAGGATGTGTGTGTCTTCAGAAGACGGGGGGCTGCCGCGTGCCTCAGCAGTGGTCGTGAACAACCCCCATCCAGGCGGTGCAAAAGCTGCAGGCTCTTCAGATTTACTGACACCCTGGGGTCCCCCAGACAACCTGGGGAAAATAGACAATCAAACTAGACGTGAACACAGAAAAATAAAGGGAAGGAGGGAGACACTTAGGCAGAAGGCCAGGGCGTCATCAGATAAGCAATTTCAGAAGGAATCGCTACGATCTAAATGTTTGCATCCCTGCAAAATGGACATTGAATCTCAATCCCTAATGCAATAGTGGGGCCGTTAGGAAGAGATTAGGTCTTTGGGGGTCCACCCTCCACAATGGGGTTCTCCCCTTTCTAAAAGGGCTTGCATGTGCCTCTTTGGCCCCCGCCAGGTAAGGATACCTAGAAAGTACCATCTATGAAACGGAAGCTCTCACCAGACACCAAAGCTGCTGGCACCCTGATCTCAGGCTCCCCAGCCTCCAGCACTGTAATTGGTGAATTTCTGTTGTTTATAAATTGTTTACTCCCTGAAGTTTTGTTACAGCAGCCAATGGGCTAAGATGGGGGGGGGGAAGACCAGAATGTTGCTCTATGACTTGCTAAATGTCCTATCCCACTGTAAAAGTCACCCAGTTACACCCAACCTGAGATTCCTACCTCACTTCCTTTGGGAGATGGTAAAGGGTTCCCTGTGGTTCCTGCAGGATGGCTTAGAGGGTGCAGAGGACAAGGGACAGAGGGAGAGGACAAAGCCACAGCCCTACATGGTCCCACAGCCATTCAGATGGCCATCTCTGCCCCTTGGCTTGGAGAAGGCGGCTTTGCGTGTGGCCTCCAATCTGAGCTGCACTGACCTCAGCTCTGTCTCTCAGCATCAGGCTGAGGTTAGCTGTCCTGGAAGTCCTTGATAAGGGCTCTCCCAAAAGCAGCCGCCACCCCACCCCACTTGTCAGGCCGGTTCTGCAAGCGGCTCCTGTGTGCACCTCACCAGCAAGAGCTCAGATTTACCACAGTTGTTCTGCACACAGATCAAAACTGTTGTTGAATCAGATTTCCCCAAACCCTCTGTGTAGGGTCTGTAACTAAGACAGATTTAGAGAAAACAGCTCAACTGGAAGACAGTCCAGTTATTGCAAGTCCATGGATACTTCTGGATGAATTTTGGTAAATGCACATTGTATTATTTTGTTTCAAAGGGTTGGAGGAAGCAGAAAGACACCAGAGCCCTCTTTGTTAAGTAGCTGGATTGTTCAATTATGCACAAAAATAAAGAAAAGACTTGCTATGAGTAATTTCAAACTGAACTGCGATGGACAGTTGGGTCTGGCAGATGGATGACCCGGGAGTGTGTATACGTGTGTGTGCATGCGTGCGTAGTGATGGGGCTGCAGGTGTACAGAGAACTGCATCGTTTGCCTGGGTGACACTCCTGTGATGTCAGCTGGCTCTTTTTCCTCCTTTCCTCTGTAGCCTGAAAGTTATGGGAAGCAGGGAGAGATTGCTTATCATGTTACTTGGGTGTGATTAGCTGTTCAGGTCTACAAGCTTTCTCCCAGTGTAGTCACCTCCTAGAAATAGTGGATTTAAGAGAAAAAGAGAACTAACTTTTTGAAGACATATACTGTGTACTGGGAGCATCACCTCATGTTTCATGGATGCAGGTGTTAACAGTCTCTTTTTAAAGATGTGGAATCCAAGGATCAGATGCAAGATTTGAATCAGGCAATTAAACACCAAACACAGAACACTGACAACTCTGAGAGTAGAACCTGATGTCAGAGGGACCTTCTGGCAGCCCAGTATTCCTGCCAGTTCCCCAGGGGCGTCCCTCCTCATGCTCCCTTCTGTCCCAGATGGCTCTGAGTCTGGGAGGGACACAAGGATGACAAGTGTCTGCTCACACCACACGTTAGTCACTTGACTACCAGCAGCATGGTGGCAGGTCACAAGCTAACTCTCTTTCCCCCCCTCTCTCCTGTCCTTCTATTCCTGCTGCTGCTCCCCACTCAGCTACTGCCCCAGAACTCTGCCTAGGAGCTGAGACGGCCTCCCTCCCACCCACACTGGCGGTGGGAGAACTGCCGGGACAGGGGCCAATTTTCTGAGCAGCCTTAGGAGAACGGTTCGAATTTATCAGGGAGACTGCTGTTTTGGGCTGAGCTTCTGCGTGAGGCCCCAGCAGATGGAAGCAAAAGGCAGTCACGCATGCTAAAGTTCCAGGTCTCCAAACTGAAACCAGCTTGTGTATCTGACCTTCCAGAAATCAGAGGAGAGATGGTAAGTAAAACCCCAACGGGCCAGTTCAAGAGAGCAGTGATGAGAGGGTCCGTCTGCTTTAGGCCTTGTAAGGAAAGCGACCTGAGGCCACCTGCGGTCAGCCAGGTGCTGCCCTTTTGTGCTCCGCCTGTCCTTGTTCCTGCTCAAGCTTCCATCAATAATCCCGACTTTCTGCCAGTGCCACGGAGCACCTGTCTGTTCCCTGGGCTGGATGCTGCACCCCTCACCAACTGGTAATAAAAGGTTATAGATCTGTGAACTAAATTTGCTGAAATTTCATTTTTGTGGCAGAGAGAAAATCATTCTGTATTTAAATAAAAGCATCAAATGAGCTATTTTGCCCACACTGCCAAATCCACTCTCACCTACTCTGCTATGGGCAATAGGCACTGGCCAACTTTCCTGCCTGGACACTGGAAGTTCTAACCAGGGGTGAAAGTCTACGTTTCAGGTAGAAAAGATGATGGTGTATTTGAGACATATGTATACTCAGAATTTATTTACTGTCAGAGGCATAAGAAAGGTAGTTTAATTTCGTGGCACTCATTTTCTTGAAGGATATGCTTAGAAACTCAAGACTTGATCAAGTTTCCAAGGTCCAACTGTTTTGGGGAAAATGATCTCTTAAATGCCTTGAATTCAGTATTGGGTGCACAGTGTTACAGTATTCGGAAACATTAGTATCACCATCTCCAAGAACGATTTTTAAGTGAGCCTGGGGAAATGGCAGTTTGAAAACACTAGTGTCGGTCAAAACAAGAACAGCCGGGGCGTTCAGGACATGCCTAGTGAGGGCAGAGGGAGAGGAAAAGTAAAGGAAAAAAAAAAGCATAGGCCCGACTTTTGTGCCCTGACCCTCCTAGGGCAGCGTCCCTGCAGCAGGGGCCCTCCCGCCCCACACCTCCGGAGCCTCTCCAGAGGAACAAGCAGCAGCTTCGTCAGCTGATGATGTGGGAAGTGGAAGCATGTCAGCCCAGGATACACACGCCACATAAATGTTTAAGGCGGCCACATTAACTACACAAAGGGGGCTTGTGCTTGGCAGACAAATAAAGTCTAGTGCATAGCAGATCAGCAGGTTCTTTAATGGTACCACGCACAGTCCTGCTCCTGATGTCCTAACGCTGTTTGTTACAGGGGAGTGGTGCTGGCCACTGGGGCACGGAGAGGGGTGGGGGTGGAGGGGCACGGAGAGGGTGGGGGTGGAGGGGAGCTTGGTTTACACTTCCTCTTAGGTTTTTTTTTTTTTTTTGAGACAGAGCCTCAAGCTGTCCCCCTGGGTAGAGTGCTGTGACATTACAGCTCACAGCAACCTTCAACTCCTGGGCTCAAGCGAGTCTCTTGCCTCCGCCTCCCAAGTAGCTGGGACCACAGGCGCCCGCCACAATGCCCGGC
>CAUYTI010005906.1:0-10801 GCA_963575145.1 Galago senegalensis | reverse complement strand
TTAAATTTACTGAGGTTAGACTTATGACCTAAGATGTGATCAATTTTGGAGTATGTTCCATGGACTGATGAGAAAAATGTGTATTCAGTTTTGTTAGGATGAAAAGTTCTGTAGATGTCTGTTAGGTCCAAAAGTTGAATAGTTAAATTTAAATGTAAAATTTCTTTGGTAAGCTTCTTATTGGAGGATCTGTCCAACACTGCCAAAGGAGTGTTAAAATCTCTGCATATGATGGAGCTGGGAGAGATCAAGCAGCTCATGCCAGTTAGTGTATCTTTTGTAAATTTTGGTGCATTCTGATTGGGTGCATAGATATTGATAATTGAGATCTTATCATTTTATTACCATTAACAAATATAAAGTGGCCATCCTTGTCTTTGTTTGCTTTCGTTGGTTTAAACCCTATTGCATCTATGAATAAAATTGCAACACCAGCTTTTTTCTGCTTTCCATTAGTCTGGAATATAGATGACCATCCCTTCACCCTGAGTCTATATTTGTCTTTTAAGGTAAGATGAAATTCTTGTATACAACAGATGTCTGGTCTAAGTTTCCGTATCCAATCAGCCAATCTGTGCTTCTTTAGAGGAAAATTTAAGCCAGTATAGTGATTGAAATTATTGATAAGCCTGGTAAAATTATGGGCATCAAGTTACTCAAAAGTCCAGTAGACATTTTTAATCCCTTTGCCATTGTGGAAGTTGGAATTTGATCAAAAGTTTCTGAGTGGGTTTACTTTTGTGGTGGATGATTGCACTGGTCATCATGGAGGATAGGTTTGAGAATTTCCTGGAGAGCTGGTTTAGTTATGACAAATTTCTTCAACCTGTGCATGTTGTTAAATTATTTAATTTCTCCATCATAGATGAAACTCAGTTTAGCTGTATACAGGATCCTGGGTTGGAAATTATTTTGTTTTAGGTGATTGAAGGTTGATAACTATCCTATTCTGACCTGAAAGGTTTCAGCTGCAAGATCTGCAGTCATCCTAATACTTTTTCCCCATGTAGGTTATGGTTTTCTTATGTCTGACTGCTTTCAGAATTTTCTCTTTCATCTTAACTTTGGTGAAGTTAATTATGTGGCTGGGGGATGTCTTGTTCAGGTTGAGTTGAGCTGGGGTTTTGAAACTATCTGTTATCTGGATTTTAGAATCTCTTGACATGTCTGGAAAGTTCTCTTTCATAATTTCATGAAGAAGAGCCTCTGTGTTTTGTGAAGCAACTTCATTGGCTTCAGGGACTCCTATAAGGTGAATATTAGTTTTCTTTGAATTGTCCGAGAGCTCTCTGATAGAAAGATCTGATTTTTCTTTTCATTTCTTTTGATCTTTGTGCTCCTGGGCTTGTTCAAAAGCTTTGTCTTCAAAGTCAGAGATCCTTTCTTCTGCCTGTTCCACTCTGTTATGGAGGAATCCACCATATCTTTCATATCCTTGAGGGCTGCAACCTCTTGTCTCAGTGTTTCAAAATCCTTGGTCATTTTATCTTTGAAATCATTGAATTCTTGAGACATCTTTTGAATAATTTCTTGAGATACCTTTTGAATAACTTCTTAAAATTCTAATTCCATCCTTTCTTCCATTCTGTTAATCTTATTTACTATCCAAATTCTGAACTCGATTTCTGACATCTCAGCCATCTGCTTTTGGATAGAGTCGTGAAATGCATCTGCCCCCTTTTTCCTTGGGGGAGTTGATCTACTGTGGTTATTCAAGTTGCCAGAGTTTTTACATTGATTCCGTCCCATGCTGAGTTTACCCTGTTTGGAGACCTTATCAGAACCATTCAGTCAGTTGCTTCTTCTGGTTACCCGGAGAGACAGGGTGTGTCTGTTGTCTTCTCCCTGTTCTCAGGCACTGGGGTGACTGGGGCACAGTGGAATGGCAGCAGCTGCACAGGAGTGTGCATGGCTGGATCAGACCTTGCTCAGCCTGCTGGGGTGACCGGGTGTCAGGAGACTGGCAGCAGCCGGATCAGTCCTAGTTTGGCTCCACCAGGGTGACTGGGGGGAAGGGGACCTGCGGTGGTAGTGCAGGGTGCTCATGCGGCTGAATCAGTCCTAGTTTGGCCCTGCTGGGGTTACCAGGGGGCAGGGGAACTACAGCAGCTGCGCGTAGCACAAGAGTTGCTGAATCAGTCTTACTTCAGCCCTGCTGTGGTGACAGGGCGGGAGTAGAGGAATGGTGTTCGGCCCCACTGGGGTGGCCAGGGAGGGCAGGAAAAGGCAGCAGCTGGATCATTCCTAGTTTGGCCCCACCAGTGTGATGGGGGCGGGGCAGAGGAATGGCAGTGGCTGGATCAGTCCTAGTTTGGCCCCACCAGGGTGACTGGGAACAGCAGCCACTGAATAGTCCTTGATCAGCCCTGCTGGGGCAACTGGGGGGCCATGGAATGCACAGCTGGGTCAGTTTTAGTTCAGCCCTGCTGGGGCAACCAGAGGACAGGCGAACTACAGTGGCTAGATCAGTTCTTTTTCAGCCCTGCCAGAGCAACTGGGGGGCGGGGGAATGGCAGCAGTGGCGCAGAGCACATGCATGACCAGATCTGTCCTTGTTCACCCCACCAGGGAGACCGGGGGGCAACAGCGGACAGGTGAACAGCAGCGGCCGGATCAGTCCTAGTTCAGCCCTGCTGGGGCAATGGGGGGGGGTGGGTGGGAGGGGAATGAGGAGTGAAGGACTCCTCCGCTGCCACCTGCTGGACAGGCACAGCACTAGCAAGCTGATCTAGGCCCTCCTAGTGCAGGAACCTGTAATGGGGAACTCCTCTGCCACCACCCACAGAACACCTGTGGCTCTAGCAAACAGTTCTGGGCCGATCCAGAGCAGTAGACTGCTCCACTGTGGTCCTGTGGGTTGTGTGTGGCTCTAGCAAGCAGTTCTGGGTCCACCCAACATGGGTGTATGGAGCAGGGAACTCCTCTGCCACGACCTGTGGGATACACATGGCTCTAGCAAACAGTTCTGGGCCTGCCTAGAGCAGTAGACTCCTCCACAGTGGCCCTGTGGGTTGTGTGTGGCTCTAGGAAGCAGTTCCAGGGCCACCCAACACTGGTGTCTGGAGCTGGGAACTCCTCTGCCACTGCCCATGGGATGCACACAGCACTAGCAAGCTGATCTGGTCCTCCCAGCGTGGGAGCCCGGAGTGGGGAACTACTCTGCTGCCACCCTCAGGACATGTGTGGCTCTAGCAAGCAGTCTGGGCCCGCCCAAGACTGGTGTCTGGAGCGGGGAACTCCTCCACTGGCCCCCGTTGGGTGTGCATGTCTGTAGCAAGCAGTTTTGGGCCTGCCAGGAATGGAGGACTCCTCCATTGCTGCCCTCAGGATGCTTGTGGTACTAGCAAGCAGTTCTGGGCCCACCCAGGGTGGGAGCCTGGAGTGAGGATCTCCTCTGCTGCCCGAGGGGTGCACAACTCTAGCAAGCAGTTCTGGGCCCGCCCAGAGTGGAGGACTCCTCCATTGCCACCTGCAGGGTGCTCATGGCTCTAGCAAGTAGTTTTGTGCCTGCTCGGAGCTGGAGGTTCCTCTGCGGCCACCCGCCGACTGCAGGAGGCATGTGGCTCTAGCAAGCAGTTCTGGGGCCCGCTTTGTACCTGTATTTTGTGTTCTTAAATACTCTTCCTTAGATTTAAAGCTTGCCGAACTTCTTTCTGGGCTCAGCTCCTCATCTTTGGCTTCATAGATTCTGATTCCATCTGGTTTTTCTTCCTTTGCTTAGGAGCCTCTGACAAGGGCTGCTACGAGTCGGCCATCTTCCCAGAATCCCCCCCAGTCAGCCATCTTCCTAGAATCCCCTGAGATTAGCTTTGAATTGGTAGATTCAATAAAGCAGATTGCCCCCATCAATGCGAATAGGCATTGTACAGTCCATCCAGGGTCTGAATAGAACAAGAAAGTGGGGAGGGGGAGAAACTTGATTGCGTAAACTGAGACATTGTTCTTCTGCTCTTGCACTGAGACTTACCTTATTGACACTTCTGGTTCTCAGACCTTCAGACTCAAAATGGAACCACACCACTGGCTTTTCTAGATCTTCAGCTTGCAGATGGCAGACAGATTATAATACTCTTCTGCCATCACCATCACATGAGCAAATCCCTGATAATATCTATCTATCTATCTATCTATCTATCTATCTCCTATTGCATGTGTTTCTTTGTAGAATCCTGACTAATACAGTTAGCTAGGGCAGTGATGGCACTAGTAACAGTAGTACATCCATATCCGTGCCTTTGAAAATTCTTGATATGAAAGAAGTGTGTAATAACTGTGTTCAAAGTGATGAATGAATACTTAATAGTTTAAGAAAACATTCTGAGCTTGTCTCGCAAAAAGTGAATAGGATATGATGGTAGTTGCAAATTTTTATTCTGACATTGTTTTTTATATATTGAAAAGCTCTCACCTCCCACAAAAAAGAGAAAAGAAAAAGAAAAACTGAAAGCCAGGAATCATTGTATACCTTTTGTTTGCCTGGCATGTTAATTTATCGTCACAGAAATTGTAGTTTCTGATGAACTTTTTATAGGACCTCTTTGTATTTCTGCTCATATACGACTTGCTGTTTGCATAAGTGGGCAGTTATCACTAACTTAGTTATAATGATCTCATCCCAAAGCAGCCTTTAGGCACGTAAAGTTTATTGACCAAGTCTTCTAGGTCTTCAGAAGTAATAGGTTCAGTCAATCTAAGCAATGTCTTGTCAGGTGCATAAAAGATAGAGCAAAGCTCCTAAGCTGTTGGGTGCATATGAATCACCTGGGAATCTTATTAAAGTGCAGATATTCTCATCTGTAGGACCAAACCGGGTACTGAGACTGAATTTCAAACATGTTCTCAGATGCTGGCAAAAGTTCTGATTTGAGAATAACACTGAGTAGGAAATGGCTGTCTGCTAGAGAATTTTTCTATGTGATCCTTATGTCTGATTCTGTACTTTTGCTTCTGGCCTTCTTGGTACTTTGCCAGAGATCTTATATGCTGATAGCAGAAATCCATAGATTGGTAGCAGTTAAATAAAGTTAAAGGCTCTTCCTTGTCTTGAAGCTGCTATTTACTCCTCTAATGCAAACAATGGCCTTGACACTTTTGTCTTTGTATGTGTATGCATGTAGATCCAGAATCATATTTTCACTGATTCTATGGCTAGGGGCCTCAGTATTTTGAATATATAGATCCAGAATCATGTTTTATCTCACTCTGTGGAACCTATCTTATTGGTCCCCAGGGACAGCCTGTATCAGAATTTAAAACAGATAAACTCAATCTGTTTGGAAATATGATTCATTCAAAGACTCATAGTTTGATTTAGAGATAAAAGGGGTCATTTTATTTAAAGTGGATATTATTGAAAATATGGGTAATATCACAGACAGTTACTATGGAGTGGAAGTTTCAGAGAAATGTCCTTGTGAAGGAGAAAAAAACTAAAAATGCATTTTAACCACAAGGTGGCAGTATGACATATATTAAGAAAGTGATTTCGAAAGAAAAAAATGATTTCAGCCAGATCTTTCAGGAAATGGTTGTAAAAATAAATAGCATTTCCTAATGCAGTGGTATGCAGAAATGCTTCAGTGAAGCTACTTATTTGTGGCATCCTTGGATAACCACACTCTAAATTGTAAGCTGTGTTAGTTGGGCATTTTCTTGGGTCCTCAGTAAACATTGCTGGGTGCAATTTTGGATTAAAAACCAAATCTGTAGAGTAATATTTTTTATTTATTTTGGCTTCATTGAATCAATAGTTAGGGTCATAAGTTACAGGCAAATATTTCCAAGATGTGAACCCTAGAAGCTTGAACAAGTCCTCAATTCCATGTGATGTATTTAAACTGCCTTTGTGTATGAAGAATATATTTATTAAAAGTTTAAAGGAAATGTTCTAGTGTTCCATTTTTGTGGCATTATATTACTTTTTTTCTTTGTGTGTGTGTGTGTGTGTGTCTGGGGGGGGGCAAGGTCTTAGAGTGCAGTGGTATCATCATAGCTCACTGCAACCTCAAACTCTTGTGTTCAAGTTATCTTTCTGCCTCAGCCTCCCAAGTAGCTGGGATTACAGGCACCATGCCTAGCTAATTTAAATTTGTTTTGTAGATACAGGATCTTCTTATGTTATTCAGGTTGATTTCCAACTCCTGGCCACAAGTGTTTCTCCTTGCCTCTGTTCCCAAAGTGCTAAGATTACAGACATGAGCTACTGTGCCTATGTTATTTTTTTTTAATCTTGAAAATATGCCTCATTGTCTTTAGACTTTTTGTCTTCATCCTGAAGACAATTGTATTGTCTACTAAAAATCAGATTGATTGTGCTGTGAGCACCCTGTCAACAGTTCACTGAAAAGCTAAAATTCAGTTTACCTAAGCAGTGTCTAATAGAAAAGTGAGGTAAATAATGCAAAAGCCACACAGCTATCCAGGTGAATGAAACTCATTTTTTCTTTCAGAAAAGGTTTGGGGGGGATGTCACGGTTGGGGACATTCAGAGAGATTCTGAAAAGGACAAAAAGACATGGATTAAATTATTCAAAATCTGTTCCAGTTCTTTAAATACTTTTGCATGAGGTGAAACTATGCTTTACATATATTCAGAACCTCAAAGTGCCAGCTAGAAGCCAAACTTTTTGGTGGCCAATTGGGAATAAGAGAAGGAAAACTGTTCTGATTGGGGTAAAGGGTGAAATGTCTTCCCATTCCTGACATTGGCAGGATGCCTGCATGTCAAGCTGTTCTGGGGCTGGAAGTCAGCCTGAGCAAGGCTGGGGTGAAAAAGCCACGGGTGACACCTGTGCAGATGTGCATCTGGCTCTTACTCAGGCGTCCCCCATACAAGGTGATAGGGATGTAATTTTTTTTTTTTGCTTTAAACTCTGATGAATGGTTTGGCAGCATCCTATAAATTATACATGTCTAAAGATGAGTAAGATTCCCTTAAGGTCAGTGTTCAAAAATGAAGGAGTAGTTGTTTTGAAATTTGTAAATACTAGAGGGAGGTTCAGGTTTGTGAAGTCTGTCATACTAGGGTGACAATTCAGTTACTCCGTTGAAGTACCAAAACATAGTACTTCATAGTACCAAACAGTTCAAACAATAGTCTTAACCAGGGCTTATAGTGGTTGGCTGACAGAATTAATAAAAATAAGAGGAAAAAATTTTGACATAGATTTTGTAAAGCTTCCAGGGAATATAATGTCACAATCAAAAGTGGTGATTTTTGTTCAAACAATTTTGTTCATAGCACTCACACCAAAAACAAAGTTATTGGGGCAATAGAAAATTATACAAAAGTAACATCTAGGGATAAGGGGTAGTTGAAAAAAAAAGTAGTGCTGGAAATTTATATTGATGTGAGTTTGAAATTGACCAGATGGAGAAGTACTAAAACCACAGTGTGTTATTTTGTAGAGATAGACTGGAAGTATGAAGTAATGAAGCTCTCGAAACATACATACACCTACATAGAGACCTTAACAATGTAAGTACAAAACTGAATTCAACTACTGTTGCCACATTCAGAAAAGGTGTGTCTTTTTTAGTAAAAAAATTCCAGTGATGAAGTTTATCTTGCCACCTTAAATTAAGCTGAAAAATAAATTATACAAATTTCACTATTTTAATTTCCCAAATTTGGCTAATGTGGTTAAAGTATCAATTAAAAATATAGGCTTGGCTGGGCTTGTAAACTTAGCACTTTGGGAAGCTGAGGTGGGAGGATCACTTGAGGCCAGGAGTCTGAGACCAGCCTGGGCAACATAGCAAAATCCTATCACTGAAAAACAAAAGAAAAATAAAAAAATTAGTGAGTCATGATGGCTCATGGCTGTAGTCCCATCTACTCTGGAGGCTGAGGCAGGAGGATCACCTGAGTCTGGGAGTCTGAAGTTGTAGTGAGCTATGATGATGCTTCTACATTCTAACCCAGGTGACAATGCAAGACTCTGAAAAAAAAAAAGAAGACAATTAAATACTGAAATCATTGTTCAGCCCTATATGCCTATAAGACTACCATCTTTTATGACAGTGGTTCTCAACTTGTGGATCCTGACCCTTTTGGGGGTCAAACAACCTTTTTACAGGGGTTGCCTAATAGCAGATATTTATATTACGATTTACAACAGTAGCAACAATTACAGTTATGAAGTAGCAACAAAAATAATTTTATGGTTGGGGGTCACCACAACATGAGAAACTGTATTAAAGGGTAGTGGCATTAGGAAGGTTGAGAACCACTGCTTTATGACACCCATTTAGGGAACATATACAAATATGATTGACAAATGGACTATGCTGGATTCTTATCATTTAGTCTGTATAAGTAAAATGCCTTGACTACAAATGACATTATGTTACGATTTGAAGTGGCACCAGATACCACTCCAACCAATTACAAAGGAGCATACCTAGTGACTGAGGGAACTCAGATCATGGCCGAAGATGCCCAGGACTGGGCAAAAAGACATGACATCTTCTGGGTTTTCTATTTGCCTTATTACAATCAGAACTCAGGTATCATGTAAATGGTAAATGGAATACTAAAAGACCCACTGAAAATTCACATGCCATCCTTATAAGAGCAGGGTTATGTTCTTGGATGAAGCAATCGGGGAAGTCAAATTCAGAGAATGTCACTAGAAAGAGCATCTAGGCAGGGAATAGAAGTGGTCATAGCAACATGGAGCACCAAGAGATTGTTTTTCTAACAGTGACCAACACAGTGTGGACCTCAGGATTAAAAATAGCTGCCCAGGTGTACTCCTGATTTATTCCAATGCCAATTCATATACAATTCGGTCACCTCCAAAATTTAAAATTTATTTTTTGGCCAGAATTGCTTATGTTAGGTTAGCTCATGTTAGGTTTGGGGTTGGTTAAAGCACGATGACAGTATGAGTTGTTATTAACCTTGACTACAGGGACGCAGCTACCTCACCACTGCACAACCAGCAGATGAACACCTGTTGGTGGGATGCAGATAGTAATTTTCCTGTCCAGTCAATCCCATGGATTAGGCAAGGGAATGGGAAATCTTATGCTGTGGGTTAGGGTGGAGCGGACCCTGGGGCATACTGGTGCCAACATGTTACTGTCTTCTTGATGATGGTCCTAGCAAGGGAGAGATGATAGCTATAGGCCCTAGGAATATTCATATAATGGACATGAGGCAGGAGGATCATAGGAAAAACCTGGAGGGATACATTAGTTGATAATTTAAAGTCTAAAGACAATGGAAGAATAAGCTAGTTTCCTAGATCAGGTGGAAAGAAAGTGCCTCCCAGACTTATCACAGTTTCCTCATTATGGGACTCATGCTTCTCTTCCTTACTTTCTGGGGAAAAAAGAAAAATATTTCCTTCCTTCTGAATAATTCTACAGTAGTGACGCATAAGACATAAATTTATTCCCCAGAAATAGAAATGTGATAGGTAATAAATCTATTTGTATAATGTTCAACAAATGATTTTTTGAATTAAATTGAGTTTAACATAGTTCAGAAATTATCTTTAATTTAAATTAGAATGACTTTTAATTGACTTGAGCTGTTAACATTTTGTCTCTTCACCTCTCAATGAGTGGTTAAAAACATGTAAGGGCTAAGGAAAAGAGAATTCCTATTGCCATGGACTTTTCTGGCAGTCTTTTATATTTAATCAATTTATTGAGGTCTAATTTTCATGCAATAAAAGGTGCCCTGTTTATTGTACAATATGGGTTTTAAGGATTATATGCACTTGTATATAATCCATCAACTGCATCCCAATCAAGATCTGGAATATTTACAGAACTTCGGAAAGTTTTCCCGTGCCCCTTTGCAACTATACCTCCTGACTTTCTGTGCCAGGCAACCACTGATCAGCTGTCACTATAGATTAGTTTTTACCTACTGTAAAATTACCTATTTTAAAATCTCATGTAAAAGACTGTACACTATGTACTCTTTGAAGTGTGATTTCTTTTGCTCAGAGTGATGTTTTTGAGACTCATCCATGGTTTGCTGTCTCCGTGCTTTGTTCCTCTTTGGTGCTGAGTACTCTTCCTCTGTTAGAATACTCATTGAACCTTCCTGACCAGTTTGCTGTTCCTTCACCTGCTGAGGGACTCTGGGGTGCTTCCAGCTTTTGGCTATTATGTATAAAGCTGCTTTTTCGCATATAAGCTGTTGTGCGGATGTGTTTTAAGTTTTCCTGGATAAATGCCTATAAGTAGAATTCCTGAGTTGTCTGATGAGTATGTTTTATTTTACAAAAAAGTTCTGGAAATCTTTTCTTTTTGTAAAGAGGTGTAGGAGGCGCCTGTGAGAAATACTTGGGCAATAAGGGATTGAATATCATTGGCTCTCGCTAGTGAGATGCAGGAAAGTATGAACATCATTGGTTAGCCGTCTCCACCCCTGTGGGGTAAGTGGCCATGGGATTACTTCTATCAATAGCTTTGGGAGATGTTGGCCAGGGCTGGTCCTTTGGTGCTGCTTCTTGCTCGGAGGACACCTGATCGGCATCGCCCTACTGAGACAACTGCTGAGGGATTGCTGCTGAGATGCTCGCTCCTAATAGTGACTGTGACTTCTTTTTATTTATTTATTTTTTTAAATTTATTTTATTTTTTTTTAATTGAATGGTAACTATGTACATTAATGCACTTCTGGGGTACAGTGTGGGGTTTTCACATGCAATCCGAAATACTTCCATCAAACTGGTCAACACAGCCTTCATGTCATTTGTGACTGTGACTTCTAAGGCGCTTCAGCACCTGAGACCTAAACGAGACCTACCCAGAGGAAGCTGGTGCAGTGGCCCGCGTC
>CAUYTI010005905.1:0-46827 GCA_963575145.1 Galago senegalensis | reverse complement strand
AATGATTTGAATTCACCACTGAAGAGGCACAGATTGGCTGATTGGATTAAAAAATACAAGCCATCCATTTGCTGTTTGGAGGAAACACACCTAGTCTCAAAAGACAAAAACTCAAGAGTTAAGGGTTCAAAGACAGTTTTTCAGGCAAGTGGAATCCAGAAGAAAGAGGTGTTGCAAACTTATTTTCAGATACATGTGAATTTAAAGCAACTAAAGCCAAAAAAGGCAAAGAGGGTCACTTCATATTTGTCAAGGGAAAAATACAAGAAGACATTTAAATTCTAAATATTTATGTACCCAACTTAAATGATCCCAGATTCATGAAACAGACCTTACGTAGTCTGAGCAATATAATATCCTGTAACACCATAAGAACGGGAGATTTTAATACTTCTTTCACAAAGCTAGACAAATCCCCTAAACAGAAATTAAACACATATATAAGAGCCTTAAAAGACACCCTAGAACAACTGTGCCTGATAGACAAATATAGAACACTCCATATAGAACACTCCACTCCAATCATAAAGAATAGACAGTCATCTAATCTCCCCATGGAACATTCTCCAAAATTGATCATTTCTTAGGACACAAAATAAATATCAACAGAATCAAAAAAATTGAAATTTTTCCTTGCATATTCTCAGATCACAATGCACTAAAGGTGGAACTCAACCCCAATGAAACATCCAATCCCTCATAAAGACATGGAAATTAAACACCTTATGCTGAACGACAGTTGGGTACAGGAAGAAATAAAAGAGGAAATCATTAACTTCCTTGAGCATAACAACAATGAAGACACAAGCTTTCAAAACCTGTGGGGTACAACAAAAGCAGTCCTGAGAGGAAAATTTATTGCTTTAGATGTCTACATTCAAAAAATCGAAAGAGAGTCCATCAGCAAACTCAGAAGCCATCTTATGGAATTGGAAAAAGAAGAAAAATCTAAGCCTAACCCCAGCATAAGAAAAGAAATATCTGAAATTAAATTATAGTTCAATGAAATTGAAAACAAAAGAATCATTCAGAAATTAATGAAACAAGAGTTTTCTTTTGGAAAAAAACTAAAATAGATAAACTTAGGCCAGGCTAACTAGAAATAGTAAAGTAAAATCTCTAGTTATCTCAATCAAAATTAATAAAGGGGAAATAACAACTGATGCCACAGAGATACAAGAGATTATCTCTGAATACTGCCAGAAAATCAATGCCCAGAAATTTGCCAATGTGAATGAGTTGGATCAATATTTGGAATCACACTCTCTCTGTAGACCTAACTAAAAAGAAATAGATCTCCTGAATGGACCAATTTCAAGCACTGAGATCAAAGAAACAATAAAAAAAATCTAACAAAGAATGATCTGGTCCAGATGGCTTCACAGAAGAATTCTATCAAAACCTGGTCCAGAATTCTATCAAAACCTCAAAAAAGAGTTTATTCCCATATTGCAGAAATTATTCCAAAACGTTGAGGAGGAAGGAATCTTCCCCAACAAGTTCTATCAAGCAAACATCACCCTGATACCAAAACCAGGAAAAGACTCAACTAAAAAGGAGAACATCAGGCCATTTTCACTAATGAAGGCAAAAATTCCTAACAAAATCCTAGCTAATAGACTACATCTTATCATCAAAAAGTCATACATCATGATCAAGTTGGTTTCATCACAGGGATGCAAGGGTGGCTTAACATATGCAAGTCCATAAATGTTATTCCCCGTATCAACAGAAGCAAAAACAAAGACCATATGATCCTCTCAATAGATACGGAAAAAGCATTTAATAAAATCTATCACTCTTTTCTCACTAGAACACTGAAGATTATAGGCAGAGTTGGCACATTTCTCAAACTGATCAAAGCTATCTTTGACAAACCCACAACTAATATTTTACTGAATGGAGTTAAACTGAAAGCATTTCCACTTAGAACTGGAACCAGACGAGGTTGTCCTCTTTCGCCACTAGTATTCAACATAGTGCTGGAAGTTCTAGATGGTACAATTAGGCAAGAGAGGGAAATAAAGTTCATCCAAATGGGAGGAGAAGAGGTCAAACTCTTCCTCTTTGCTGATGATATGATCTTATACTTAGAGAATGTTGTTGTTAGAGTCTAACAGAGAAGCGGTGTCATGGAGCCTAAACCCACATATTGAAATTGTATATCTAAATAAAGGGGTTCACAGATATGTCAGGCATGTAACAAGTTTTTTTTTATTTATTTCTGGCTTAAAAAGCCAGGGACCACCACTCTCTCATGGCGAGTGGCATGTTGATTTACTTGGTTTAAATAGTTAGCTGTGCACATATGCACTGTATCTCATTAATATTCATGAAAATCCCTCTGCATATGTGCACTGTACATTAATGACTTCATTAATATTCATTACAACCCATAATCCATCTCATGAATAAACATCTTGTGACTATCTCATGAGTGGATCCTCTCTAGTAATCTGCGGTTTAACTGATACCACTTTATCTAACATAATCCTTTTGAATATAATCCTTTTAACATAACTTAATGGAGAACATGTTGTTAGCCATTACTTCTTTTGTTCTTATCTGATGAAGCCTGAGGCTCTGGGGGAGACCAGCCCTATGGCCTCACCATCTGGAGGCAGTTACTTCAATTTTAAGCAAGGCATAATTAAGAAATTTCTAAGATATATAGAAAACTTGTTTGCAAGCCTCCACTCCCATGTGGGCCTTAATTCAGGGGGTTTTTATGCCCGCAACTGACCAGGCCAACCTTAGGTCAGGGGGTTTTTACATCCACAACTAACCTGGCCATATGAGATTCTGCCTCAATTTCTCACGAGAATGCCTCCACAAAGTCTTTCCACTGCTCTCTCTCAAACAGTTTTTTTTGCCAGAGGTATATAGGCCTTTTATCTATACAGAACCCCAAAGACTCAACCACAAGACTCCTGGAAGTCATCAAAAAATACAGTAATGCCTCAGGATATAATATTAATGTCCACAAATCAGTAGCCTTTGCATACGCCAATAACAGCCAAGATGAGAAGTTAATTAAGGACACATATTCTTTCACCATAGCTTCAAAGAAATGAAGCACATAGGTATATACCTAATAAAACAGGTGACAGACCTCTATAAAGAAAATTATGAAACCCTAAGAAAGAAAATAGAAGAAGATATTAATAAATGGAAGAACATTCCATGCTCATGGCTGGGAAGAATCAACATTGCTAAAATGTCTATACTTCCCAAAGCAGTCTACATATTCAATGCCATCCCTATTAAAATATCAACATCATAATTTCAAGACTTGGGAAAATTATTCTGCAGTTTGTATGGAACCAGGAAAAAAAACATATATAGCTAAGGCAGTTCTTAGTAATAAAAACAAATCTGGGGGCATAAGCATACAAGATTTTAGGCTGTACTATAAGGCCACAGTGGTCAAGACAGCATGATGTTGGCACAAAAATAGAGATATAGTCATTTGGAATTGAATATAGAACCAGAAAATGAAACTAACACCTTACAACCGCCTAATCTTTAATAACCAAACAAGAACATACATTGGGGAAAAGACTCCCTGTTCAATAAATGGTTCTGGGAGAAATGGATATCCACATGTAAAAGACTGAAACTGGATGGTTTCTCCACTCATAAAAGTTGACTCAAGATGGATAAAAGTCCTAAATTTAAGGCATGAAATGATAAGAATACTCAAAGAAAGCATTGGAAAAAAACTTGAAGATATCGGCCTGGTGAAAGACTTTATGAATAAGATTGCTGTGGCAATTGTAACAGCAACAACAACAAAATAAGATTTAACTAAACTGAGAAGCTTCTGTACAGCTAAGGAGACAATAGCCAAAGCAAATAGACAACCTACATAATGCAAAAGGATATTTGCACATTTTGAATCAGGCAAAAGCTTGATAACTAGGATCTATAGAGAACTCAAATTAATCTATATGGAAAAAGCCAACAATACCATATATCAATGGACAAGTGACATGAATAGAACCTTCTCTAAAGAAGACAGATGAGTAGCTAGTAAACATATGAAAAATGCTTATTGTCCCTAATTATTAGAGAAATCAAAATCAAAATCACCCTGAGATACCATCTAACCCCAGCAAGAATGGCCCACATCACAAAATCTCAAAACTGCAAAAGCTGGTGTGGATGTGGAGAGAAGGGAACACTTACACTACTGCGGGGACTGTAACCTAATACAACCTTTTTGGAAGGGAGTATGGAGAAACCTCAAAGAACTCAAGCTAGACCTCCCATTTGATCCTGCAATCCCATTACTGGGAATCTACCTAGAAGGTAAAAACATCCTTTTATCATAAGGACACTTGCACTAGACTGTTTATTGCAGCTCAATTTACAATTTCCAAAATGTGGAAACAGCCTAAACGCCCCACAACCCAGGAATGGATTAACAGGCTCTAGTATATGTATACTATGGAATACTATTCAGTCATTAAAAGAAATGGAGACTTTACATTGTTTGTATTAACCTGGATGGAATTGGAACACATTATTAGTAAAAAATCACAAGACTGGAGAAGCATGAATCCTATGTATTCAATTTTGATATGAGGATATTTAATTACAAGTAATGACATGGTGGGGGTTGGGGGAAATGGGAGAGCAGGGAGAGAGGGAAAGAGGAAGGGGATGGGAGAAAGAAAGAGCAGAGACAGGGAAGGAGGGAGGGGGTGGGTCTTGGTGTGTGATACAACTTTTTGGAGCAAGGCACAATTGTAACCTAACAAATGCAATCAGTGTAACCTGGTTTCTTGTATGCTCAATGAATTCCCAGCAATAATAAAAAAAGGAAGATATAAGAAATAATTTTTATTATTTTGCATTTGTTGAGGTTAGACTGTATCCTAAAATATGATCAATTTTGGAGGATAATCTGTGTGATGATGACAAGAATGTGTATTCAGTTTTGTTAGGATTAAATGATCTTTATGTGTCTGTAGTGTCTATTTGCTCTAGGGCAGGCATCCTCAAACTATGGCACGTAGGCCACATGTAGCCCACCTAGGACATTTATCCAGCCCACTGGGTATTTTTGCCACTGCTGCCTGTCCTGCTTAGCAGCCAACTCATCCTGGGACCTACAGTCCAGCCCTCCAACGTTCTGAGGGACAGTGAACTGGCCCCTTGTTTAAAAAGTCAGAGGACCTTTGCTCTAGGGTCATGTTGATGTCCATAATTGATCTGTTTAGTTTCTGCTTGGAGAATCAGTCCTGTGTTTTCAAGGGTTATTAAAATCTCCCAGCTATCATAGTGGAGAAGATATATTGTTCAGATCATTTTGGGTTAATTTTTGTAAATCAAGAAACATTTGGGTAGGATATGTAAATTTTAATTATTGAAATTTCTTCATATTGTGTGCTTCTTTGACAACTGTGTAGTTTCCATCCTCATCTTTTTTTATTTTTGTTGGTTTAAATCCAATGGTATCTGTAATAAGATTGCAAGTCATGCCTTTTTCTGATTTATGTTTGCCTGGATTATTGTTTTCTATCTCTTCACCCTGAGTATTTTTTTTATCTTTTGTGGTTAGGTGTGTTTCTTAGACACAACAAATATATGCCTTGAGCTTTTGTATACAGTTAGCCAGCTAGCTTGTGCTTATTTAGAGGGAGATTCAAGCCATTCACATTTATTGGCAAAATTGATAGGTATGGTGGAATTTTGATTATCTTGTTTCTCATGGGTCCAGAGCTTATTTTTTTCCTTTTCAACATTGTGGATTCTAGGCTTTGTTCTTTAATTTCTGTGTGTGTTTACACTGGTAATAGGCCATCGTGCTGGCCATTTTCAAGAATGCATCTAGGGGCAGCGCCTGTGGCTCAAAGGAGTAGAGTGCAGGCCCTATATGCCGGAGGTGGCAGGTTCAAACTCAGCCCCAGCCAAAAACTTCAAAACAAACAAACAAAAAACTGCATCCAAGTATCTTATGTAGAGCTGATCTAGTTATAGCAAATTTTCTCTGTATTTGCATGTCAGTAAAGTACTTGATTTCTCCATCACAGATGAAATTCATCACAAATGAAATGCAGGATACAGAATCCTAGGCTGAATTTTTTTTGTTTGTTTAAGGAAGTTAAAGTCTGATGACCATTCTCTTCTGGCTTGAATAGTTTCTGATGAAAGATGTGTAGTCATCTTATATTTTTCCCTTTGTAGGTAAGACTTTTCTTGCCTGGCTGCTTGCAAGATTTTCTTTTTCATATTAACTTTGGTAAAGTTAATCACAATGTGTCTAAGAGATTTTTTGTTTAGATTGAGTCATGCTAGTGTTCATAAACTCTTTACCACCTGATTTTCTCTGTCTCTCTCAATGTTTGGTAAATTCTCCACCATAATGTTTTGGAGTAGAAATCAGTGCCTTCAGGATCATCCTCTTCAAATTCAGGAATCCTTATAATTTAGATATTTAATCTTTTGAAATGATCCAATAACTCTCTCAGGAAATATTCTATTTTTGTTCTCTTTTTTTCATGTCTATTTAAATGATTAGGATAGTTCAATGGTCTTATCTTCATTTTATAAAATTCTTTCTTTTCCATGTTTTCCTTTATTAGTGAGCATCTCTACTGTGTTTTGAAGCTCCTTAATGACTTTTTCAATTCCTTAAGGTCTGTTATATATTTCTTTAATAGGTATATATCCCTGGTGACTTTGCCCTTATATTTATTAATTTTTTGAGATAACTGGACCACAATTTGGATTTCTATTTCCATCTTCTTCTCAAGTGCAGTCATCTTATTTGTCATCCATATTCTGGATTCTATTTCTGACATTATAACAATTTCTTTATGGGTTATTTTGGGTTCTTTCTTCCTTGCAATCTCTTGGGGGGCTGATATATTCTGATTTTTCATATTGAAGAATTCTTGTGCTTGCTTCTCCTGATGTGTATTTTCAGCTTTAAAAAAAATTTTTTTTTTTTTGGTTGTTGATTTTTTTTGAGACAAAGCCTCAAGCTGTCGCCCTGGGTAGAGGGCCATGGCATCACAGCTCACAGAAACCTCCAACTCCTGGTCTCAAGCGATTCTCCTCCCTCCACCTCACAAGTAGCTTGGACTATAGGTGCCCACCACAATGCCCAGCTATTTTTTGGTTGCAGCTGTCATTGTTGTTTGGTGAGCCTGTGCTAGATTCGAACCCACCAGCTCAAGTGTACATGGTTGGCACCTTAGCCACTTGAGCCACAGGCGCTGAACCTAAAAAAAAAATTATTTATACTTTTTTAGTTGAAATAATGTATGGCCTCTCAATAATCATTGAGAGATAATTTAAGTGGGACCATTAGGAAACACTGTACTGACCCATTTGGCAGTTAAAACTAGTATGGTGAGATCAGAATGGAAGGCCCTAGTAATTGAAACTAACCAACTCTTCACCAGTGAGCTGGAGATTGTGCTTGTGGCCTCTCCCTTATAGCTTTGGAAAGCTCCCTCTCAGGGCTGTAGCCGGAGTATTTGAGGACAAGGTTGGTGAGATAGCACAACCTGGTTGTGTCCTGGTGTCAGCCTGCCCTCTCTCCAAGTCTACAGAGTTGGGGCATTATACTGGAATCTCTGCTGGACAAAGATGTGAACACCTGGGGCCCCACCCCCACCAGTGATAGTTGGAGGAGGGGAATCCACGAACAAAACTGCTGAATCCACCCCTCACTGCTCCAACCCCCACTACTATCTCTCAAACAAAGTCAAAATAATGATAATCCTGCAGTCCCAGATAGCAGTGGCCAGAGAACAAGAATCTATGAATGATTCTGATTAAGAGTTCCAGTTAAATTAACTCGGGGAGGCAAGCAAAACCCACTCAAACAAGTTCAGAGGGTCCACGGGGGTCTGGAGAATAAGAATCAGCAGGCAGTTCTGACTCAGAATTCCCAACAGGCTGGGGAAGCGTCTCTTCTGGTGGGAAAGGGAGTCAGGAGAGATCACACTGCTTCATGTTGAAGTTGAAACTATGGCACCACTGTTTCCTGGACACTGTTTAGTGGCCCACACAATGAAATGGCCTCTCAGAGAATTTGCCAAACACTTTGTCATCTGCAGGGGGCAGTCCATCAGGTAACCGGATAGGGGAAAGAGTAAGCTGTGGGCTCAGAACTGTAGAGAAAATATTTGTTCACTTTTTCAGTATACAAAATGGGGGGACTGGACTCAGAGGTAGGAATTCCCAAGTGTAGGAGGTTAAGGACAGCATGTCTTTCTCCCACGGGGTGAAGTGAGAAGTCCTTTGTTCCCCCAATAACTTGCATAAATTCTGGGATCACAGGTCTTCCACTTGGGGGAGGGGTGTCTCATTCTCTTGGAATCAGGAACTTTCAGGCTAATTACTCAGTACTTGATGTCTGTTATCTTTCTTCCTCTATCTTGGCCTCATATCTTTTGTCAGTGGGAATGATATACACCTTACTTTATTCTCTTTATGCTCAACTCCACACCTTTGGTTTCTCCAAGTCTACTTCAGTCCAACTTTTCCTCTCACAGGATCCTCTAATGAAAGCTGCCACTAGTGGGCCATATTGTCTCCCCCCACTTTTCCTTCTTTTATCTGTATGTCTATTTCCTAATCAAGATTTGGGAAGCTTTTGTCCACTAATTTTTTAAAAAATACTTTCTGTTCATTTCTCTATTTTCTTTCTGAGATTCCATAATGTATATATTGCTCTTCTTGATGATGTTTCATACGTTCCATCAGCTTTCCTCACTCCTTTTCAATTTTTTCTTCTTTTTTGTTCCTCTAACTGGATAAGTTCAAAGGGCTTGCCTTCATGTTCACTGGTTCTTTCCACTGCTTAATCACATCTACTGCTGAACTTCTGTGGTGCATTTATAAAGGCAGTTACTATATTCTTTAGCTTCAAAATTTTTCTTTGGATGTTTTTAATATTTTCTATTTCTTTTTTGATATTCTCATTGTGTTTATGCTTTATCTTCTTGAGCTTATGGAACAACTTTATGTTTGTTATTTTGAATTCATTGCCAGTTAATTCATATACCTCTGTTACTTTTTTTTTTTTATTAATGAAGGTTTATTTTGGTCCTATGATTGGGCTGTGTTTCCTCTTTCTTTGTATGCCTGGTAATTTTATGTTGTGACCTTACATTTGCTAAAACAACCATCTTTATCAATCTTTACAGACTACTTCATACATACAAAAATGTTCTCCAATAAGCTGACTAAGGATATTGAGATTTTCTTTTCATACCTTTCCTGTGTATGCATAATCTCTGGACTTATGCATGCAAATTACCTGTTGGAGGAATTTGCTGATTTCTCTTTTTGAGAAATCGTAATATTTTCTTCTCTCTTTTGTTTGTCTGCAGTGTTGTAGGTTCTCAAGAGAATCCATAAGCTTTTCAGCTTTCTTTCTTTTACTCAATGGTCTCCAGGCTTCTAGAGTATGCTGGCTTTGTCAATACTCTGAGTTAGTCAAGACAGAAACTAGTACCTTAAGCATCACTCAGAAAAAATTGCAGTGTTGGAAACATGATCTATTCTTCTTTTCTACAACTCTTCTCAAAGTAGAGACCTCTCAACTATTAGTTTCTCTCTACTTTAAGAAAAGTCCTCCAGAGAAGCCTAAAGATGACTAACTCATTTTTGTTCTCCACTGAATCCAGGTTATCTAAGTATGCAAGATTTCATCAGCACTCTAGAATAAACAAGACAAATGCCAGTCTCTCCTGCAGTTCCATGAAAATGCTAGGCTATTTGCCTCATGTTCCATTTCTTTCCCTGTCCAGAGAGAATCTGGGAGTAAGGGGATTTCCCCTACTTCTTTATCACTGAGCCAGGGAAAGTGGCTGTGGCAACTGGGTGTATGCTTGCCTAAATTGTTGCCTTTGTTCTCAGTGGTGTTCAGTCTGGTGCATTTCCCTGTCAGTAATTAGGTAGAAAAAAGTCAGAAAGAAGTTCTCCAGGAAACATCTCAAAAATTTTGATCATGGGTTGCATGTTTCAGTCCCACATACAGAAGCTGAGGGTTGGTAGTTTTCTTTCAATTATACTGCACCATGCAAGGAGAATTGAGTGGTTTCTATAAATTATTCTGCTGGTTTTGATGTGGTTGGTTTCATAATCACCTGGAGTAGAGGAGAATCCTAAGTGTTTTCTGGATTTCTCATAATAGGAATTGGTTTGCTTTGAGTTGAATAAGTGCCTTGATGAGTAGAAGGTCTAACACTTCCTATCCTTCCACTTTTCTGACATAACTCTTATAAAATTGTTTTAGGATTTATAAATAACATTTCACATTTCAGTAGTAAATTATTTTTGTTGGTCAATATTTTCTAGGTACTTCATGTGTTTATTCTATTTAAATTTAAATTTTATGTATTGAATCTTCAACATTATTCAGATCTTCTAATTAAAAATGTAGAATGGATGGACAGAATTCAATTAGAAATTATCTATATAATTCAAGAGTTAGAGCTAATAATTTGGATTTTAATTTGATAGTAAAAATATCTATTTCATTTTTTGCTAAAATGTCCCAAGGTACATATTTGGAGTCTCCAGGTAGCTCAGTAAAATAATATGAGCTATATTATCTTCCTTGTGTTATCTAGATAAAATTAAGTATTATCATAATTGCATCTATTACTTCTAGAGTAATCAAAAAAATTTCTTCCCATTGATTGATTCCGGTTGGGTCACATAGCATATTTAATCTCACAAGGGTATCAACATTTATTAATATTAGAGTTGAGAAAACAATAAGAAATTCTTCCACCTGGGCCTACCACAGTGTTAAGATTATAAGTGTGAGCCACAAACCTTGGCCTATTATGACTGTTTCTTTGTTTGTTTTTGTGGTTCAATATTCTAGTACTTTACCTGATATTGAATTCTGAAACCACCTGAGCAAGAGTGAGACCCTGTCTCTACATAAAATAAAAAGTAATGGAAATTTTAGATGAACATGGCATGTACCTGTAGTCCCAGCTACTTGGGAAACATGCAAGAGAATTGATCAAGCCCACAAATTTGAGGCTGCAATGAGCTATATTGATAACACTGCACTCTATCCTGAGAAAGATCCTGTCTAGACAGAGAAAGATCTTCCTTATATACTAAACTTAGGTGCACATAATACACAAGTATTGAGATCTGATATATCCCATTTCCTTTTTGTAACTATTAATGTGAGCATGCTCGATTTAACAATTAGATTAAAGATAATGTTAATTTTTCTTAAAGGTAATAAGAAGTAATATTTAATTTTTCTTAAAGACAAACAATCTATAAAGTATCTTTAGTTGTTTTCAAAAGTAAGGATGAATTATTCCAAATATGAAAAAGAGATTACAATCTGGAGCAACATAGCCAAACACAAGCCTCCAGTAATTATCTCTCTGCAAAAACAACAAATTCAATAAGCAAATACCATCATAAGAACAAAAAATCAAATGAGTGATCATTTTATCTGATTTAAACATCGTTTCAAGGAAAGCATGACGGAAGAGTGCAGAAAAAAAATGCTTTTTCATTGCCTATAACTCCACTTACCCATTCCTTGGCAGTGTTATAACTTTATAACAAGTAGAGAAAAAAATCTGTGTGCCTGAAAGAGAGACAGTAAAACACTGTGGGACTTTGAATGGGGGCTTCAGGATTGCCCTGGTACAAGGGAACACATCATCATACAGAATTATTCCAGTGCCCAAGCATAAAGCATTTAGACAAGCTTGGCCAGAGGAAAATCTTGTGCACTGGAATGTGAGTTTAGAGTAGAACCATCAAGAACTAATAAAAAGTCTCATGGGGCCTGGACTAAATTTGTAAGGCAATCAAGTCACAAAAGCTACAGTTTGGGGATAATTCCTACAGCTGCACTGGCTAGGAGACAGGGGACTTGGAGTGCACATTACCCAGTGAGACACCAATGGCAGTAGCCAAGGCAGTTCCTATATCACCCTTCCCCCAACTTCAGGTAGTGCAGCTCAGGAAGAGTCTACTTCCACTTGGGGAAAGGAAAAGGAAGAGCTCAGAGGACTTTATTTTGTAACTTGGGTACCAGATTTGCCAGAGTGAAATAAAATACTAGGTAGACTCCTGAAGTCCTAGAGTACAGGTCTTAATTCCTGGAAGGCATCTCTATACCCACTTTGGACCAGAATGAAATGTGCTGCCCTGATGGAAGGACATGGTTCTGTCAGTATTCACCACCTGCTGAGTAAATAACCCTTGGGTTTTGAATCAATATCTGAGGTAGCCTGGCAGCAGCTACCACTGGCATTGGGTGACACTGAGTTGGCTTCAAGTGTGACCTGGAGCTGGTGGCCATGGAAGAGTCTCCACATCATTCCTACCCTGTATTCAGGAGCCTAGTACAGAAAGTGGGGGAAGAAATTAAGAAAATTTGGTAATATGGGATATTCTCCCATATATTTCCCAAATCCATCAAGGCAATAGCACCAGGAATATCCAAGATTCACAGCATTACTGGGCTTGGAGCACCCCCAGTGCTGATAGAAGGGCTTCCATGACCAAAGACTTAGGCAAAAGTTATCAAATCCTTTTGGATATCTGGAAAACCTTCTCACCAGACCTTTTCTAGAAGAAATGCTAAAAAGAGTTCTTCAGTAGTGAACAATAAGATATCATCTGAAGGCCTATAACTCATTAGCAATAGTAAGTACACAAATATATAATACTTCATTGCTATAATTGTGTTGTATAAAACACTTATACTCCCTCTTGAGTAGGGAGACTGAAAAAAAAAACAACCTATCAAAAATAACTACAACAAAATTTTGTGAAATCGGTAGGATAAAAACATTCAGATGGTAACAACAAAAAGTTAAAAAGTGGGTTGGAGGAAGATAAAGTGTATTTCAACTGGATTTATATTTGTTTGTTTACTGGAAGAATTGTCATGTGTTTAAAATAATTTTTTATGAAATTTATTCAAGCCTCATGGTAACCTCAAATCAAAAACATACAACAGTAACACAAAAAATAAAAAGCAAGAAATTAAAACACGCTACCAGAGGAAAATCACTTTTAACAAAGGAAGAAGAATGAAAGAGAAGACCACAAAACAAAGAAGTCAAATAACAACTAAGTTCTTATCTATGAATAATGACATGAATGAATATGAACAGATGAAACTCTCCAATGAAAAGGCATACAGTGACTGGATAAATATAAGAGCCAGCCATATGTTGTCTGCAAGAAACTCATTTCACCTCTAAAGACACATATAGACAGAAAATAAAGGGAGGGAAGAAGATATTCCATGCAAATAGTAACCAGAAAAGATCAAGAGTAGCAATGCTTCTATCAGATAAAATAGGTTTCAAGACAAGAATTATAAAGAGAGACAAAGAAAGTCATTATAAAAGGATAAAGAGTTCAATTCAAGAAGAGGGCATAATAATTCTAAATATATATACACTCAACACTGGAGCAACTAGATATATGAAACTAATATGATCAGAGCTAAAGAGAGAGAAAAATTCCAAAACATTAATCACCGGAGGCCTCAACACCCTACTTTCAGCATTGGAGGTATCATCTGAACAGAAAATCAACAAAGAAACGTTGAACTTATTCTGCAATCTAGACCAAATGGGTCTAATAGATATTTACAGAATATTTCATCTAACAGCTGTAGAATACATGTTCTTCTCCTCAACTCATGTATTGTTCTCAATATTAGAACATATATTAGACCACAAAAGAAACCTCAACAAATTAAAAAAATGAAATCACCTCAAGTATTTTCTCTGACTAAAATGGAACAAACTAGAAATTAAAATCAAGAGAGAGCCAGGCTTAGTGGACCTTTTTGGTAGTTTTAGCACTCCAGGAGGCCAAACTGGGAGGATTGCTTGAGGTCTGGAGTTTGAGATGATATTAAGCAAGAGCAAGACCCCCTCTCTACAAGAAATAAAAAAATTAGCCAGGAATATTAGTATACATTTGTATTCTCAGCGACTTGGGAGGCTTAGGTAGGAAGATTGCTTGAGCCCAAGAATATGAGTTTGCGGTAGGCTATAGTGACAGCACTGAACTCTGGCCAGAGTAACAGAGCTATATTATGTCTCAAAAAAAGGACAAATATTGGAAAATGTATAAACATATGGAAATTAAATAATATGACCCTGAATGATCAGTGGGTCAGTAAAGAGATTAAGAAGACAATTAAAATAGTTTTGAAACAAATGAAAATGAAAACATAACCTATAAAAGCCTATGGAATATAGAGCACAGTAATAAATGGGAAATTTTTAGAAGTAAATGCCTATATCAAAAAACTTAGGAACGCTTATAATAGCAGCTAAAAGATGCATCTCATAAAACTAGAAAAACAAAAGCAAACCAACCCAAAATTAGTAGAAAAAAGAAATAAGGAAGATAAGAGCACAAATAAATTAAATTACATTAATAGGAACAATATAAAAGATGAACAAAATAAAAAGTTAATTTTTGAAAAGGTAAGCAAAATGAGCACACCTCAGGCAGACTAAGAAAAGAAGAGAGAAGCCTATGAACAAGATCAGAGATGAAATACAATTATAATAGGGACTTTATCTAACAAAGTCAATCAAAGTAGCCTGGTTCACTGTATCCTCAATGAATCACCAACAATAAAAAAAAAAAAGAAAAGAAAAGAAAAAGAGACATTCAAATTGATAATTCAGGGAACCAAATTGTCATTAGAGACTACAATGAATAACTACGTGCTAAGAAATTGGAAAACATAGAAGAAATAGATAAATTACTAGACATATACAACCTATGAAGATTGAACCAGGAAGAAATCCTAAACCTGAATATACAAATTGCAAGTAAGGGGATAGAAACAGTGAAAAGCTCAAAAGTGAAATGCTCAAAACCCAATGGCTTCATTGCTGAATCTACAAAGCATTCAAAAAATTAATACCAATCCTATTTAAACTATTCCAAAGAATTAAGGAGGGAATATGCCCAAACTCATTCTACAAGTCCTGTATCACTCAAATTGTGAAACCAGACAAAAAGGTAACTAAAAAAGGAGCCATAGGCCAATTATCTCTGATGAACATAGGTGCAAAAAGCTTCAACAAAAATACTAGCAAACCAAAATAAACAACACATTAAAAAGACATTCATCATCTGCTCGGTGCCTGTAGCTCAGTGGCTAGGGTGCCAGCCACATACACAAGAGCTGGTGGATTCAAACCTAGCCCAGGCCTGCCAAACAATAATGACAACAACAACAAATAGCTGGAAGTTTTGGTGGGTGCCTGTAGTCCCAGCTACTTGGGAGGCTAAGGCAAGAGAATCACTTAAGCCCAAGAGTTGGAGGTTGCTGTGAGCTGCCACGCCATGGCACTCTTCTGAGGGCAACATAGGGAGACTATATCTAAAAAAAAAAAAAAAAAAGATTATTCATCATGATCAAATGGGATTCTTTCTAGAGAGGCAAGAATGATTCAACATACACAAATCAATCAATGTTATACATTATATTAACAGAATGAAGGACAAAAACCATACCATTTAGCATCCCTTCATGATAAAAATCCTCAATAAATTGGGGTATAGAAGTAACTTACCACAACTTGATGAAAGCTCTATATGACAGACAGATATTACACAGGTAATATCATACTTAATAATGAACAACTGAAAGATTTTCCTCTAAGATCTGGAAAAAGACAGAGATGTCCACTTTCACCATTGGTCTTTTACATAGTACTGGAAGTTCTAGGTAGTGCAATCAGACAATAAACAAGAAATAAGTTTAGTATGTAAACTGGAAAAGAAAAAGTCAAATTGTCTTTATTTGAATATAATATCATCTTATATAGATAGAAATCCAATGACTACAAAAATTATTAGACCTGATAAGCTAATTTGATAAAGTTGCAGACTACAAAAAAAATGTATAGACATCAGAAGCATTTCTACATACCAACAGCAAAAAATATGAACATTAAACTAAGAAAATAACCCAATTTACAATAGCTACAAATAAAATAAAATTACTAGGAATAAACTATGCCAAAGAAGTGAGAGATCTCTATAATAAAGCATGAAAGTTATAAAACACTGATTGAAGAAATTGAAAAAGACACCAAAAAATGGAAAGATATTAAATGCTCACGAAGTAGAAGAATTGAAATTGCTAAAGTGTGCATACCAAACAAAACGATGTACAGACTCAATACGATTGCCATCACAATATGACTGCCATCAAAATACCAGTGACATTCTTCACAGAAATAGATAAAATGATCCTAAAATTTATATGGAAACACAGAAGCCTCAGAACAGCCTAAGGCATTCTGAATAAAAAAGACTAAAACTGGAAGAATCATATTACCTGACTTAAAGTTATATTACAGAGCTGTAGTAAACAAAACAGAATGATACTGACATAAAAATAGATGCATATGCCAATGGAACAGAAGAGAGAAACCATAAATAAATTCACATATCTATAGTGAAATTATCTGACAAAATGTGGGAACATAGAGTTGGGGGAAAATGGTTTCTTTAATAAATGGTGCTGAAAACACTGGATATACGTATGCAGAACAATGAAACCAAACCTTTATCTCTTGACATAGACATCTACAATCAACATGGATTAGATTTAAATCTTAACATATGAAAATACTAAATGAAAACATTTGGGAAACACTTTAAGACATTGGTCTGGAGAAGGACTTCCTGAGCAATAACACCAAACAGAAGCAACAAAAGCAGAATAAGACAAATGGGATATCACTTAGCTAAAAACTTCTCCACAACAAAGAAAATTATTTAAAAAGTGTAGAGATTTCCACATAATAGGACAACATACTTTCAGACAACCCATCTGACCATGGATTAATAACCAGACTATATAAGGAGTTCCAACAACGCAATAGGTAAAAATCAAATAATTGGACTAAAAAATTAACACAGGATATGAACAGATATTTCTAAGACACATACAAGTAGCCAATAGGTATGTGAAAAAATGCTCAATATCATTAGTCATCAGAGAAATACACATCAAATCTACAATGCAATCTCATCTCATCTCAGTTAAAATAGCTTTTATCAAGAAGATAGGCAATAACAAATGGTGAAGATGTGGAGACAGAGGAATACACTGTTGGTAGGAATGCAAATTAGGGCAGCGACTATGTAGAACAGTAAGGAAGTTTCTCAAAACCGTGAGACTAGAACTACCATATGACCCAGGATTCATACTGCTATGTGTATTTCCAAAGGAAGGAAATCAGTGTATCAGAAAGATATCTACACTCCTATGTTTATTACAGTAATACTCATAATATCTAATATTAATAATCAGCCTAAGTGTCCATCAATGGATGAACTGATGAAACAATTGAGGAGACAATGGGACCAAGTTGTCAGACTAGAAGCAGCCAGCACACACTTTTGTCATGGAGAGGACAGAGGGTGATGATTGGATATGTACCTTTAGATCTAAAGGACAGTGTTGCAAATAAAAATAGAGGCAATAGGAGGCATTCAAAGTGAAGAAGAGGAAATGAGGTGAACTTCTCTTTGGTCTATATTAATAGGTACACAAGGAAGATGACCATTCACATGAAAAAGGCAAAGAGAAGAGAATCCCAGGGCTTCACACTCTCCCCCCATGGTCCTTTCAATCTGAACTCTGAGAGGGTCCCTCCTCTGTAGAAAGCCATAGGGATAGCATAGGGAGCTATCTGGAGACTGTGTAGTGGTAATGCTAGGCACTGGAGCTGGCACTGTTTTATAATTGTAGACTCAGAACACTGCCTATACCCAAGGGTCAGATCCATTGCTGCAGCCAGAAAAATCTACTCTGCACATCCTGTGAAGGGGAAATTAGAGGGGAAGACATGCACTCCTGTGAATTCTTAGAATAAGAGCTATGTATGCCCATTGTCACTCAAGGACCTAAGCTGTCCACAAATTACTGCTGCCTGCTGGCATAGGCAGGATTGAACTCAAGCTGATGCCCGCCAACAAATGCTGCCACCCAAGAACAGAACATGACATCTCTTAAGCAAGCATAATCTGATAATCATTGTCACCTACAGACAGGCATGGGCAGCCTTACGCACAAGCTGCTTCCTACCCAACAAAAGATGCTATCCATGGATAATATTGGGGCAAATCTCCAGTCTGCTTAGGCCATCAATGAGACATGGGAAGAGTTATGCTGAAGCCTCAACAGCCCCCAAATGCTACTGTCCATGGGTTTAACTGGGAAGGTCTCAAACTTGTGCAAGCTGAGAGTAACAACTGCCTGTGGGCATGGTCTGAGTTGTGATCAATTAGGCACCTGGATGATAAATTCTTCCTTCTGCAGATATGAGCAGAGAAGCCCTCAAGCTGGCTCAGGTGGCCCCTCACCATCTGAAGGCATAGATGGGACTACCCTAAAGACTATGGGAAAGTAAATGCTACAGTCCATGGATTAAGTGGGGCAACTCACAAATTGTCTCAGACTGTCAATCACTGCCACCTATTGGTGTTGGTAGGGCTGTGCTCAGTAAAGTATTACTGCTTCATAGACCTGAGAGAGGCACATCCCAAGTCAGTGTGGGAAAGCAGTCACTGGTACCCATGAGCTTAGGTAGAGCTGCATTCAGGTCAGCACAGGCTGACAAAAACCACTGTCTGCATATCTGAGTGGAGCAGCTCTCAAGCTAGCTTGGGCTGACTATCACCACTGCTGACAGAACTAAGTGGAGCGTTCACTCACTGTGCACATGAGGACTACCAAGAACAGCCACAATACTGCTTGTTTCTGTCATGTTGCCAGGGTTCTGGAATGGTGAGGGACTAAAAGCAGAAAAGTAGCAGTGTTAAATGTTCACAATGTTACTGTCCATATTGTGGCTGGTCCATCTTCAGGTGTCACACAAGTGGGTAAATCAAGGACTGCTCCTTGTTTGCACTAAGTAAAAGAGTTCTCAGCAGAGGAGACAAAGGGCATGTCAAGCCCTCCTGTCCTGAACTGAAAGAATAGATATTAGATGACTAGGAACCATAATAAGAACCCCGGCAACATGACAGAAACAAGCAATATTGAAAGCCCAAAAGGATCATAATAGGTTTCCAGCAATTTATTCTTACCTAAAGGAAATTGTTGGAATGTCATAGATGGACTTAAGAGTATGGCTGGTAAGTAAGGTGAGTAAGATTGAAAAGAAAGTTGAAAACAAGCAGAAGGAAGCAAGAGGAAATGTTTTAGGGCACGAATAAAAAAATTAAAAACTAGCTAAAGAGATAGATAATGTAAGAAAAGATATAATGAAACATAAAGAAATGAATATTTAAGGATTTTCAAAATACAGAAGAAACATTTATCTATAAACTAGACCAAGCAAAATAAAAAATTGTAGAGCTTGAAGATAAGGTTTTTAAAACAACCCAGTCAAAGATGCAGAAAAAAGAATAAGGAAGAATGAACAACCACTCATAGAATGATAGGATAACATACAACTGGAAAATATAAGAATTATAGGTTTTTCTTAGGGAGAAAAAGAAAAGGAGAAAAGCATTGAAAACCTATTTGAGTTAGTTATGGAGGAAAACTTCCCTGGTACCACTGGTGATTCAAATATCCAGATACAAGATGGTCATTGAACACTGGGAAGACTAATAGGAAATGGGACATCTCCAAGACATACTCCATCAACTTGGCCAAAAAAGAAGAAATGAAGAAATTTCTTATTGCACTTTATGAAAGTAATCAGGCCAAGTATACTGGGAGTAAATTTTACTTTTGGAAAGTAATTTAACCCTACTATGATTTGTCCTTAATAATTATAAATCCCCCCCCCCAAATACAGGGTGACCATAAAGTAGTGAACTACTTTAAATTGTTCAAGAACTTTTTTACCACCCTGTATATTTCTTTGACATATTTTGGGTAATGGATACTACAAAATTAACATTGCAAACTCTTGCTAGGAATATTAGTCCCTACCTGTAGAGCATATGTCAAAAGAGATGTGGTTAGAAATTTCTCTGTGATTCTAGGACTGATTGCAAAAGAAATGAAAAGCCTCAGGTATCATAAAAAGATTCTTCAACAAAGATTTCTCAACTCCCTAGCTCAGGTACTCCTAGATAACCATGCATTGCTAGATTTTCTGTTGGCTAAACAGGAGGAAATCTGTACATTTTTAAGCGTTACCTGCTGTATGGATCGGAGAGACAGGGACATGCATCTGAGAGACAGGCACACATATCTGAGAGATTTCTCCTGTCTTCCTGCTTAGAACTCTGTGGAATAAACTATTTCTGTACTGCAAAAAGAAAAGAAAGGGATATAAAGAAATGTAACATTAATAAATAGATATATAACAATGTAGGTAATTAAAATGTTATAAAAATGGTAAATAAATAAATAAATAAATACACATACTCCTGTGCTTTAAAAATGAAATTATGGTAAATGCACATAAGGAATCATTATTTATCCATAAAAATAAAATGAAATCCTATCATTTGCAAAAACATGGATGGAACTGGAGAGTATTATATTAAGTGAAACAAACCGAGCACAGAAAGACAAACAGTGTTCACTCATATGTGGTATCTAAATATTAAAAATAATTGATCAAGAGACTAAAATGATAGTGACTAGAGGCTGGGAAGGGTAGTTTGGACATGGATATAAAGAGATGGTTAATACATGCAAAAAATATAGTTAGATGGTTAGAATGAACAATATGTAATAGCACAACAAAGTGAATATAATCATTAATAAATTAGAGTATACTTTAAAATAACTAATGGAGTGGAATCAAAATGTTCCTAATGCAAAGAAATGACTAATGTTTGAGGTGAAAAATACCCTAATTATCTGAGTTGATTAATTTGTGGGTTTTTGCCTGTGTCAAAACATCATATTAATCTACAAAGATATACAACTATTATGTACTCATAATAATTGGGGAAAAGTTCAAAATCTATAAGTAAAAATCAATAAAATTATAGGAAGGAGAAAAAATGAGCAAAAACTTCTTCCTTCTTAAAAGATGTTTTAAAAACAGAATAAAAAATATTATTTTATTTTCTGAAACACATTGTTAAGTACAAAGGCTTAACATTTACTGAAAAGCAAATGTTAAGATGATTCCTTTAAGATGTGCAATTAACTCTATTGAATAATAAAATATTTACAGGAGAAAATGTTTATTATATTTTATTTATATTTATTTTTATTAACTGCTATACTAATTAAAATGATATAATTCAATTTAAATCACTTAATTTGAATTTAAAATGAACACCCATTATCAACTCCCAGGAAAATCAAATATTTACTTTTATGGGTCTATGTGGTACACAAACTGGCTATCTGAGTTCAAGCTTGTAGCATGTTTACATGATAGTAGATCAAACTTTACTTTTAGTTGTGTTGGTAGACCAGCAGATAAATCTGAGAGCTAAAGTTACAGTAACAATTTCTACGTTCATATGTAAAAAAATCAAGAAGAAAGAAAGCGTAAACAGTAATTGGTAAATCTGATAACTGCTACTTGGCTGAAAATATGTAGCTGTAGAAATTTAAACTAGAATTTCTAGTTAATAAAAGGCTGATAAAAGGAAAAAAAATATTGGTGAACATTAAATCAAATTTTGTGAAAATTAGTGTGGCATTTAGAGAAAAGTTGTTCTGCATAATGGAGACTTTAGAAAAGAAGGAATATTGTTTCTTCTTTCCAATTTGCATGCAATTTTGAAACCTATGGTACTCTACAGAGTTTTATTAATATTTCCATACATGGAAAAACTAATTTCCTAATGCATGCAATCATAATTCATTTTATTGCACTTAACTTTATTGTACTTCACAAATACTGTGTTTCTTTCTTTCTTTTTTTTTTTGCAGTTTTTGGCCAAGATCAGGTTTGAACCTGCCACCTCCAGTATATGAGGCCAGCGTCCTACTCCTTGAGCTATAGGCACTGCCCACAAATACTGTGTTTCTTTTTCCCTTTTCTTTTCTTTTTTTTCAAATTGAAGGTTTGTGGCAGTCTTGCTTTGAACATGGTACATAGGCATCATTCATCAAACATTGTATATTGACTTTTTGCCTATGTTACATTTTGAAAATTATTCAAAATATTTCAAAAATTTAATTATTATTATATCTGCTATGGTAACCTATAATTGGCGATCTTTGATGTTACTACTGTTACTGTCTTAGGTACCACAAACTATGCCCATATAAGATAATGAACTTAATAAATATCATGCTTGTTCTGACTACTCTGCCGACTAGCCATTCTTCCATCTAAGTCCTTCTTGGGTCTCTCTATTCCCTCAGACACAATAATATTGGCCTTAAGCCAACTAATAAACTTATGATGACCTCTAAGGTTCAAATGAAAGGAATAATTGCAGATCTCTTAATTAATCAAAAGCTAGAAATAATTAACTTAGAGAGAAATGTATGTTGAAAGCTGTGATAGTCTAAAACTAGGCATCTTGTGCTGAAAGAGTTAGCCAAGTTGTGAATGCAAAGGGAAAGTTCTTTTGGGAATTAAATGTGCTAATTTAGTGAACACATGAATGATAACCAAACAGCTGTATCTCTGACATGAAGAAAGTTTGAGTGGTCAGAATAGAAGATAAAACCAGCCACAGTATTTCCTTAAGCTAAAACTTAATCCAGAGAAATATTTTAAGTCTTACATTCGATAGAGGCTGAGAGAAGTCATAAAACGTCATAAGAAAAGGTTGGAAATTAGCAGAGATTGGTTCATGAAGTTTAAGGAACAAATCCAGCTTCTTAATATGTAAGTGAAGGGTGAAGCAGCAAGTGCTGATGGAAAAATTAAGCAAGTTATTCAGGATATTTATCTAAGAAAATTGATAAAGACTTCTACACTCAAACAAATCAACAACAAATCAATCCCATTAAAAACTGGGCAAAAGACATGAACAGAATCTTTATTAGCAAGACAGTTGAATGACCAATAGACACATGAGAAAATGCTTATTGTCACTAATTTTCAGAGAAATGCAAATCAAAACCACTTTGAGATATGACCTAACCCCAATGAGAATGGCCTATGTCACAAGGTCCTAAAGCAACAGATGCTGGTGTGGGTGCAGAGAGAACAGGATACTTGTACACTGTTTATGGGACTGCCAACTAGTACAGCATTTTTGGAAATAAGTATGGGTATTTCTAAAAGAACTAAAAGTAGATCTACCATTTGATCTTGCAATATCATTATTAGGTATCTACTGCTCCCCCTAATAAAAGGCGTTTTACCATAAGGACATTTTCACTAGAATGTTTGTAACAGTTCAATTCACAATCATAAAGAAGTGGAAACAGCCCAAGTGTCCTTCAACTTATGAATAGATTAATAAACTGTGGTATATGTATACCATGAAATACTATTCAGATATAAAAGGTAGAGACTTTGTTTCTTTTGCATTTACCTGTAGAAATTTAGAGAACACTCTCCTAAGTATCACAATATTGGAAAAACAAGCCTTCCATGTACTCAATAATAAGTTGAAACTAGTAGATTAACAAAAAAGTTCTCAAATGAGAGAAAAAACTCAAATTCAAGAAGCAGGGAGGAGGTTCAATAAGCTCCTACCCAAAAGATACAATGCATGGGTATATGGCACACTTCCTGGGTAAAGGACAAAACTACAATTTGGATTTTACCTTACAAAAGAAAACAATGTAACCTAATCATATGAATCCTCCCATTAATCTGAAGTAAATAAAGAAAAAACACATAAAGTTTTAAGCTTGATGAAATAGCCTTTTATTGGATGAAGATGCCATATAGGATTTTTATAGTTAGAGAGGAGAAGTCAATGACTGGCTTCAAAGTTTCAAAGGATAGGTCAAATTCTTTTATTAGAAACTAATGCAGCTGGTGACTATGAGTTGAAGCCAATTCTCATTGACCATTCTGAAAATCATAAAGCTCTTAAGAATTATGTCAAATCTACTCTACCTACATTCTATAAATTGAACTTCAAAGCCTTGGTGACAGCAGACCTGTTTACAGAATGGTGTACTGAATATTTCATTTATTTATGATTTATTTTTCTACATTAGTGCATTTATGGTGTACAATGTGCTGATTTCATATAGAATTAGGAGCATTTACATCACACTGGTTAATATATACCTCATCTCATTTACTTAATTATTGTGTTAAGACATTTATATTCTGTACTTAATAGATCTGACATGTACCCTTGCATTATGCTCCATAGGTGTGACTATTTTAAACCCACTGCTGAGAACCACTACTTAGAAAAAGGATTTCTTTCAAATTATTCCTATCTATTGATAGAAAACCTGGTCACCCAAGAGCACTGACAATTTGTACAAGGATACTAATGCTATTTCCATGCCTGCCAGTGCATTTATTCTGAAGTTTGTGGATCAAAGAGTAATTTTGACATTTCAGTTTTATTTAAGAAATATGTTTCATAAAGCTATATATTGCTGTTATAAATGGTGATCTTCTGATGTATCTAGGAAAAGTACATTGAAAACTCTCTAGAAAAAAGATCACCATTTTAAATGCCATTAATAACTTTTGTGATTCATATGAGGAAGTTAAAATATCAACATTAAGAGAAACTTGGAACAAGTTGCATTCAACCCTCATGGGTGACTTTGAGGGATTCAAAAGTTGAGTGAGAAGGAAGTAATTGCAAATGTGGTAGAAATAGCAAAAGAATTAGAAGTGGAGCCAGAAAGATGTTGCTGAATTGCTCAAGTCTCAGGATAAAAAATTAAATGGATGAGGAGTTGCTAAAGGATGAGCATATAAAGTTGTTATACTTTTATACAATGATGGGTATTTAGATCGACTCTATATTTTGCCATTTGTGAATAGTGTAGCAATGAGCATAAGTGTGAAGATATGTTTTAAATATGTCTTTCAGCCCTAAGAATATAATCCTGTAATTTGCACAATATCAATAGAACTAGTAGTCATTATTTTAAATAAAATAGGTCAATCAGACAAAGACAAATATCAGAGTTTGTCACTCATATGTGGAAGCTATAAAAGGAGATTTAATAAAGGTGGAACATAGAATATTGGTTACCAGACATTGAGAAGTAAAGTGGAGAGTGAGGAATGAAGAGAAGTTGGTTAATGGATACAAAAATAACATTTGACATAAGAAATATACTCTAGTATTTGATGTATAGTAGGAAAATTGTAGTTAATACTACTTTATTGCATATTTCAAATAGGTAGAATTATAATGTTCTCAACACAAATTAAAGATATGTGTTTGAAGTGATGGATATCACAATTACCCAGATTTGATCATTATTTAATTATACATGTATCAAAATTTCACATGTACCCCAGATATGGACAACTATTATAGATCAACACAAAATTTAAATAATAGCATGAAAAATAAAAATAATATGGTTTTCTGAGATACAATTTATTCCTGGTGAATATTTTGTGAGTTTTGTTGAAATGACAACAAAAGTTTTAGAATATGACATACTTAGTTGATAAAGCAGCAGTGAGGGCTGAGAGGATTGATTCCAATATTAAAAGAAGTCCTACAGTAGATAAGATGCTGTCAAACAGCACTGCATGCTACAGAGAAAACTTTTTTGAAAGCAAGAATCAATTGATAAGGCCAACTTTTTTGTTGCCTTATTTTAAGAAATTGCCACAACCATCCTTCAGCAACCACCACACTAATCAGTCAGCAGCCATCAATATTAAAGCAAGAACCTTCATCAGCAATAAGATCACTGCTCAGTGAAGACTCAGATAATCATTAGCATTTTTAGAAATTCCTCATTTTTTAATTAAGATATGTATTTTTTGAGACATGGTACAGATAATACACATAGACTAGTGTAAACCTAACTTTTTATACATGCAGGGTAAGCAAAAAATTTGTGTGATTTGCTTTATTTTCATATTTGCTTTATTATGCTTTATTCTAGAATTGAACACATAATATCTATAAAGTATTCCTATAGCATACTTTCAAATACCAGCTCCTATGTATTTGTTTTTATTTATTTATTTAAACTGTAGGTTTATGCTTGGTGCTACATATTAAAGAATAATGAACCTCAGAGTAGTTCTAATTATTATGATGTGCACTTCCTCTTCGAGTAGTTAATTATTAATACCACACTTATTAAGGAGACAAGTAATTTAAAAGATTTACTTTGCCTAATGAGTCAGGAACTAGAATTGAAATTAAAGGGACATTAGTTTACATTTAACCTGGAAGTAGTAAACCAACTTTTGTAAAGAACAAGAACTTTTTGATATAGTGTCCTTGGTTTTTATTCCAAATTGACTTCATAATGATCTTATTTTATGTGCAATTTTGATGTCCTTGGAAATAAAAAAAAATGATAAAACATTTTTACACAAAAAGCGAAATAACTATTTTTATTAATCAGTATTACATGCAATAAGCAATTAGGTGGCTTTAGGATCTCGAGTGCTAAAGAAGGAATACAGTTTAGAACTAAATATTTATGGAAGAATACCAAACTGCAGTGTTAATTTAAGTCAAAATTAAGGAAGGGGTCACAGTGTTTATTATTATTCTACCAAAAAGAGATGAATAAAAAGAGCCCATATATAAACTTCACTTTATAAAATTTAAACCTGCATAAAATAAAATAGACTGAATTGGTAACATGTTCTTATTTTAATTATGATAATATTTAACTAATTGGCACACATCTATATAAAACTCTCATTCATCCAATAGGTGTCAGAAGGGACAGCAATTACCAGAGAAATTTGAGCTCCAAGACATATTTTGTTCTATGTGAGTTACATATATTTAGATCAAACACAAAGTATTATGCAATTAGTTCACTGGTAGCAATTAACAAATTCTTTTTGGCTTTGTTTGTGGGTTCTTCTGACACTAAATTTTTACTAAGGGACAGCATGGTGGGCTTCTCCACTGGCTTGTTGCAATTTTGAGACAGGAACTGGCAGGCAGTGCTTCAGGCATTGCTTTGGGCATTGCTTCAGGGGCTGTTTAATTGTGCCGGCATTGTCTGAGTCAGAAAGTCTCAAAGCTTTGTTTCAAGCTACTCTGATCAAAACAACTTGTAGGCAGAGCAAGTTCCAACTGGTTAGGGCCAGCAGGATGGAGAAATTGACTGCTTCTTGACCTTACAGCTTTATTGCACACTTTATTACCAAAAAAGTTTCTAGGGATACCCCCAACTCCCATGATGTAATGACACTCCCTGTTTGACCCTGTTTTGTTGAAAGGTGGGTGTCACCATAATTCCAGGAAAACATCATCTTCTTCTAAGAAATAACATGAATATTTCTAATAATATTTAGCCTATAATTAAGCTGTTGTTTAAAATATATGGGCAAAAGGGACCTTGGGATTCTTTCTATTCTGCATGGAGAACTTGCCTATGCTCTATCTGTGGAGTAGACTGAAATTTCTTTCTTTCTTTTTTGTTTTAAGAGACAGAGTCTCACTTTATTGCTCTTGGTAGAGTGCTGTGAATTCACAGCTCACAGCAACCTCCAACTCCTGGGCTTAGGTGATTCTCCTGCCTCAGCCTCCCAAGTAGCTGGGACTACAGGCTTCCACCACAACATCCGGCTATTTTTTGTTGCAGTTTGGCCGGGGCTGAGTTTGAACCCACCACCTTCAGTATATGGGGCCAATGCCCTACTCACTGAGTCACAGGCACTGCCCTATCTGTAATTTCTGTTTTAATCTCCCTTTCACTTTATACTGCTGACTTACTCCAGAATTCTTACTCTCCCAAAGCCAGGGACCCACTTGGATTTCAAGTGGCTCCCAGAATTGAGAGTCACATTCCTGTGACAATGTGATTAATCACATTTCTTCTAGAATGGAAATTATATCCAAGTAGATAAGCCATGCTGAATATACAATGGTGGTATATATTCAGTACATATTCTAGCAACCTACTGTGTGATCATACAGAAGCAGGTCTCTCATTTATGATAAAGATATAAGGGAGATGATTCTTTGAGGGATTTGAAGGGAAAATTGTCTTTTTCCTATTATTTGATCTGTATATAAGTGTATGTTGTATTTGTCTAGAGAAACTTTTAGTACTATGGTAATTTTGATTAAAAAATTAAATTAAGCAATTTTCATTGAAGACTATTCTCTTCATGATGAAAGGTTTCTATAGTGCATAGGACTATAACTTCTGTTTTAATATTGAGGGACTTTCAAACTACTTAGTTTTCTAGAATACATCTTTGTTAAACATTTGAAGATTTTCATGCTTTAGGTCATAGTACAAAAAATAAAGGTTTTGGAAAAATAACATGCATATGAACAAATTAAATGCATTGAACTTCTGAACATGGCTTCTATATGATTGTATTATGCTTTGGTTTGGATGAATTGTTTCAAAAGGAAACTGTACCACAAATAGAAATTATTTGTATAGAAATAGCCTGATATTATAAATGCCTGAACATGGATTCCCAAAGTAACGTATTGATCTTCCTAAATAAAATGTTTTTTGAGAAGCTTTTTGAAATTTATCTTAGGAAGCAAAGAATTCTAAAGGTTCTAACTTTCAGTAAGAAATAAGGAACGAAAGCAAATATTATTACATTATATTAACTTAGCAAATATTTATCAAATGCCTAATGCATATTAGGTTACTTTTACTTAAGGATCATAAGAAAGAAAGAAAAACTTTTTCTTACTTAAAATAAAGTAAAAGTTCATTGTTTATTAGGAAGAGACAAAGTGTACATAAGTAGTTAAAGGGCTAGTGCTGAACAGAATGTAAGAAGTGCTATAAAATAAGTATATTGCTCCTAGAAAGGAAAGAGTACATTTTTCAGAAGCATAGGTCAGGAAAAACTCTGTAGTGGAGATTTCACTGTAAGTGGGCCTTAAAAGGTAAGTAGAGTTTAGATAAAGAGCCTTCTCTCTACATATCAGTCTTTATCAATCATGATTATTTTTGTTTAATGATTAAAACTCAGCAAAAGCTTAGAAATACAAAATAATTTATTTGCTCTTATGAATATAAGCTCTAGGACTATAATCCTAGCTTCAGTCATTGCTGGAATCAGGGCATAAGATGGCATTAGGCCATCTTAAGCTATTTTCTACTCATTTTTTTCATGTTAGCATTACTTTTCAGGCAAGTGACTTATTGTAATTTTAGCTTTATATGGTAACAAATTTCCAGGGTAAGGAAAGATGAAACTCTCAACAGTCCCAGTATAGGTAGCAGGGTTAAATGTCACTGGTTTGGATTAGGTCATGTGCCCATATTTAAACAAATCTCTGAGACTGGGGGATGCAATGGTCTGATAAATCGCACCTGTGTTATGCACTAACTCTGGGGCTAAAAGCAGATATGGAAACACTATCAATCAAGCCACATAGAAAGTCTATCACCAGCTGAAAAATTGGTAGAGAAGTTAAAGTACCTACATAATAAGGCATTGGGAAAGTTGTTTAACAATCAGAAGTTTAGTTTCCTGATCTAAAAAAGAGAATGATAAAAATATTTTTTTCAGTTATTAGGATGAAATTTCATGTTGTGTATAAAGCTTCCGGCACTTAGGATGTTGTGATAAATGTTAATCAGTCTCTTTCCCCATCTATACTCTAGGATTCTGGTTTGAGCTAATATTAATATAGGCACAGAGAATCACATTTTCACAGACCCAAACATAATAGTACACACAGAGAGCTCTTGGGATGATGTGGTGTAGTATGGAGATAGTCCTACAATATGTGCCTCAGAAACGTTATCTGAGTCAATTCTCTCAACAATTACCTTTACACTTAGTCAAACTGACGCAAAATTGATAGTCTGAGTCTCAGAAATCTCAGTTTTAAAAACTGCCCTTGATCTAATACCAAAAGACTTACAAAACTGTTAGCAATTCTCAAGTTACTCTTAAAGTTGAAATTGATTCCATAAAAATGTTTAATCTGCTATGATTAGGGATAATACTATTTTAATACTATATAATAGGGAAGCTATGGAAAGGCATATTAAATCTGAGAATCTCTGTATACAGGCACTAAGAGGATGAGAAAGGGTACTGAATCTTCACTTGGGAGGATATAATCAAAATTGAATGGATACTATACAAAGCAAAAATATCTATTCTTATTTAGTACTGGGTTCTGTTGAGGTTAAATCAATGCATTTCTACATTTAACATAAAAAGGCATGTAGTTGAGGCTTATAAATGTAAAATGACCTCACAAATTGCACAGGGACACCAGAAAATGATTCGGCTCCTATCAAAATTTAAGTAGAAAAAAAGCTTGTATATCAGGCACAGATGAATTCCAATGTATGATTATAAACAATATTGGAACCTATGATCTTCAGTGACCTATCACAGTGTATATCACACTCTATAGAGAGCTTTTGATTATGATTATTCTTTAGACTTCTCTAATTAATGAATTTCCAGGATTGCCAATGAAACAGGCAGTCAGATAAAGTGAAAATGTTTTTTCTTTTTAATGATGCTCTGCTTAAACACAACACAGAAATGGGGAAATATAATCAAAAGAGAAAGCATATAAAAATAATAATAATAAAAATGACAAGAGTAAGTTATCAGTAAACATATCACTAATTATGATAAATATAAATAGGATAGATAATGTCACATGTTAAATAGCAGATACCTTATAATTGATGTAAAACTAACAAACAATAGGGGGGTGCCTGTGGCTCAAAGGAGTAGGGCACCAGCCCCATATGCCAGAAGTGGTAGGTTCAAACCCAGCCCTGGCCAAAAACTGCAAAAACAAAACAAAACAAAACAACCCCCCCCAAAAAACAAACAAACAAACAAAAAAACCTAACAAATAATAATCAGCAACATACTGATTACAAGTAACATACTTAAAATGGGGTGGTTGAAAATAACAGCATAAAAAGTACCTGCTATGAAATTCTGATTAAAGGAAAGCGAGTACTAACATTGTTTGTTCCTTCAGAAGGAGGATGTTCCCTGATTTTTTGCTCCCAGTGCTAAGAATGAGCACTGGTGCCTGGCCAATGACAGAGTGATCAAAACCACAAAATGATCATGATCAACATATGTTTACTGAAGAACAAAAGCACACAAAATATAAGGAAAATAATGTGTCAAGAGTGAGATAGTACCCTCTCCATGAGTGAAGAGGGACCCTGTCTGTGAGTGAAGAGGGACCCACACCATCTTTTATACACTAAGTACGCTATCTAATTTGTCACATCTTGTCTTTGGCAGGATTGGCTATTGCCTTCCACCTGTGGAGTAATTGATAGGTTGGGATTGTGTAACAAAACTTCTTTTTATTTATTTCAGGTTAATTTGAAGGTATAGCCAACCAGATCACAATATTTGATGTGTTAGATAGAGTGCATCTTGTAGTTGTATCCTGTACTCAAAATGTGTGCCATACATCCCTACATTGTCCCCATGAAGTGGGAGCACACCAATCCCCCTATCCTTCTTTCCCCTTCCTCCAACTTAAATTGAATTGAATTTGACTCCCATGTGGGCATAAATAAGATTATATACAGGCTTTATATTAGTATTGAATAAACTGGTTATTTGCTTTTCCATTCTTGTGATACTTTACTAAGAAGAATATGTTTCAACTCCATTCAAGTTAATACAAAGGATGTCATCATCATCTTAGTTTGTTAATTACATAGTTTGTTAATCCATTCCGGAGTTAATGGGCACTTGGATTATTTCCACATTTTGGTGATTTTAAATTGAGCTGCAATAAACAACCTAGTGCAAATTTCTTTTTTTTTGTGTGTGTGTGTGTGTTTTTTATTAAATGATAGCTGTGTACATTAATGCAAACATGGGGTACAGTGTAGTGTCTTCACACACATTTTGACATACTTTCATCAAGCTGGTTCACATAAATTTCATGTTATTTGCAAACCGGAAAGATCACCTATATCTCTGTCTAACAAGGGTACAAGTGAACCTTTCTAGAACTAGGATGTTAAGGTTTTGACGCAAATTTCTTTATAATAATATTTTTTCTTCTGGGTAGATGCCTAGTAGTGGGATTGAGGGGTCAAATGGGATATCTAATTTAAGTTCTTTGAGGATTCTGAATACTTCTGCAAATTTATTTATAATAATATTTTTTCTTCTGGGTAGGTACCTAGTAGTGGGATTGAGGAGTCAAATGGGATATCTAATTTAAGTTCTTTGAGGATTCTGAATACTTCTCTTCAAAGAGGATGTACGAATTTGCAGTTTCACAAAGAGTGTAAAAGTATTTTGCTCTTTCCATATCCACGCCAATATCTGCAACATTTGGCCTTTGTGATGTGGACTAATCGTACTGGGTTTAAGTGATATTTAAGGGTAGTTTTAGTTTGCAATTCTTTGATGGTTAGGAATAATGAGCATTTTTTTTTTGTATGTTTCTTAGCCATTCATCTGTCTTCCTCAGGGAATGTTCTGTTCATGTTTCTTGCCCAGTGATAGATAGGATTGTTTGCTCTTTTTTTCTTAATGAATTTGAGTTCTCAATAGATTCCAGTTATCAAGCCTTTGTCAGATTTGTAACATGCCAATATTTTTTCCCATTATGAAGGTTGTCTATTTGCTTTAATTTTTGTGTCCTTAGCTATGCAGAAAATTTTTTAGTTTAAGTCCCATTCATTTATTTTTGTTGTTACTGTAATTACCACTGAAGTCTTCTTCATAAAATCTTTCCCCTGGGAGACATCTTGAGGAGTTTTTTTTTTTTTAACACTTTCTTCTAGGATTTCGGTGGTTTCATATCTTAGATTTAATTATTTTTTCCATCTTGAGTAAATTTTCTGTAATTAATGAAAGGTGTAAGTCCATTGCCATCTTTTATATTTGGTTATCCAGTTCTCCTGGCACCATTTATTGAATGGACATTTCTTTTCCCTGTGTATACTTTTGCTTAGTTTATCAAAGATTAGATGTCTATAAGAGACTTGTCTTATCTCTTGGTTTTCTATTGTGTTCATACATCTATGTGTCTAAAAACCAAAGAACTATTTTTTCCAGTTCTTCAAAGTATGATGTCAGTTTTTTAATGGGTATTTCATTGAATCTATAGATTGCTTTGAGTAGTATAGACATTTTAACAATGTTGATTCTTCCCAGCTGAGAGCATGATATGTTAAGGTCTTTTGCTATTTCTTTCCCTCGTGAATACTCTTCATATAAGTCCTTCACCTCTTTTTTAAGGTATATTTGGGAAGGGAATTTTTGTGTGTTTTATTAGCTTCTCACGTTGCCTTTTATTGGCATATACAAACGCTACTGGTTTGTGGACATTAGTTTTATATATTTCCAGGACTCCTGGTTGAGTCTCTGGGGTTTTCTTTTTTTTTTTTATTAAATTATATCTGTGTACTATTGGTGGAAGGTTCTGTAAAAGAATGGAGAGAGCCTCGACCTATGTGTAAATCCATGCCTAAAATTGTATGAAAGCTTGGAACAGACTACTACTCCTGGGATGGCAAGTAGCAATCATCTTTATTTCCAAAAGCCTTTTATAGTCAGTAAATCACGTACACCACATTAACCAATAATCTATAATTAACATTCTCTATTCTGATTCCAACTTTAAAAGGAAACACCAAATCTAAAAACTAAAATAACTACTTAAAAACAACTACATTATACCTTAAGCAAACGTGTATTCCAAATTTCATTTCTATAAAGTTAAAGTTCAACAGATGGAGCAAGGGGGTGATTTATTCTTACAAGCACTTAATTTAGTTATAAGAATTTAGCTTAACAGTTCTGATTTTCTTGAAGTTTGGAAGCCACCCGCTGTGACACGTAGTTTACCATACATGTAACCTTAGAATTGTTCCCCTGCACAGAGGGCCATTAACCCAACCTGCTTGGGTGAACAACAGTGCGATCAGAATTCCATACAGAAGGTTTTTCCTGTTCTGCAAATTCTAGTTTGCCTGCTTATCCAAGGCAGTTAAACTTCTGACAAGCTTCACAGTACTTTACAAAACTAATTTTGCTCAAATTCCTAGTTTTTTATTAAAAGAGTGCATGTAAGGTGGGAGATTAAGATTATCCCACAGTGTACATTAACACAGTTATGGGTTACAGTGTGCTGTTTTTATATACAATTTGAAATATTTTTATCAAACTGGTAAACATAGCCTTAGTATCATTTTCTTAGTTATTGTGTTAAGACATTCATATTCTACATTTTGAAAGATTCACATGTACCCTTATAAGATGAACCATAGGCATGATCCCACCAATCACCCTCCCTCCACCCATACTCCCCCCTCCCCTTCCCTCAGTCTCCCATTTCCCCATATTCTTGGGCTATAATTGGGTTATAGCTTTCCTATGAAAGTTAGTTTCATAGTAGGGCTGAGTACATTGGATACTTTTTCTTCCATTATTGAGGTACTTTGCTAAGAAGAATATTTTCCAGTTCCATCCATGTAAATATGAAGGAGGTAAAGTCTTCATCCTTCTTTAGGGCTGCATAATATTCCTTGGTGTACATATACCACCATTTATTGATCCAGTCATGGATCGATGGGCACTTGGGCTTCTTCCATGACCTAGAAATTATGAACTGGGATTCAATAAGCATTCTGGTACAAATATATTTGTTTTACTATCCAAAGAAATATATAATTTTAATGCAAACCCTATTAAAGTTCCATTACTATACTTTAAAGATCTCAAAAAAATAATACTTTGTTTTATATGGAATCAGAAAAAAACTCAAATATCCAAGAAATTACTCAGAAATTAAAACAAAGGAGGAGGAATCATGCTACCAGACCTCAGACTATACTATAAATTGATAGTGATCAAAATAGCATGGTACTGGCACAAAAACAGAGAGGTAGATGTATGGAACAGAATAGAGAACCAAGAGATGAACCCAACTACTTACCATTATATGATCTTTTACAAGCCAGTTAAAAATATCGAGTAGGGAAAAGATTCCCTATTTAACAAATGGTGCTGGGCTAACTGGCTGGTGATGTGCAGAAGACTGAAACTGGATCCACAACTTTCACCTCTAACTAAGATAGACTCTCACTGGATTAAAGATTTAAACTTAAGACATTAAACTATAAAATTACTAGAAGAAAGGGTAGGGAAAACACTTGAAGAAATTGGCCAGGGTGAAAATTTTATGAGGAGGACACCCCAGGCAACTGAAGCAACATCAAAAATACACTACCAGGACCTGATCAAACTAAAAAGCTAATGCACAGCCAAGAACATAGTAAGTAAAGCAAGAAGACAGCTCTCAGAGTGGGAGAACATATTTGCTGCTTATGTCTCTGACAAAGATTTAATAACCAGAATCCACAGAGAACTCAAATGTATTAGCAAGAAAAGAACAAGTGATCCCATCTCAGTGTGGGCAAGGGACTTGAAGAGAAACTTCTCTGAAGATGACAGGTGCATGGCCTATAGATATATGAAAAAAATGCTCATCATCCTTAATCATCAGAGAAAAGTAAATCAAAACTACTTTGAAATATCCTATAATAACAGTAAGATTAGTCTATATCACAAAATCAGAGATGCTGGCATGGATGTAGAAAAAAGGGAACACTTCTACACTCCTTGTGGGATTGCAAACTAATATGTTTCTTTTGGAAAGACATCTGGAGAACACTTAGAGAACTAAAAATAGACCCACCATTTGATCCTACAATTCCTCTACTAGGTATATTATCTGAAAGATCAAAAGTCTCTTGGGTTTTCTAAGTGTAAGACCATATCATCAGCATAGAAGAAGAGTTTGACCTCCTCATCCCCCATTTGGATGCCCTTTGTGTCCTTCTCCTTGCTGATTTCATTGTTGAGAACTTCCAGCACTATGTCAAATAGTAGTGGCCAAAGAGGCCATCCTTGTCTTTTTACAGTTCTAAGTGGAAAAACCTTCATTTTTACTCCATTTAGTATGATATTAACTGTGGGTTTTGCTTCAATCAGTTTAAGAAAATTGCTACCAAGCCTGTGTTCTTAAGTGTTCTTGTTAGGTAAGGATGCTGAATTTTATCAAATACTTTTTCTGCATCTATTAGAGGATCATATGGTCTTTCTTTTTGTTTCTATTGATGTGGTGAGTTACATTTATGATTTTTTGTATGTTAAACAAGACTTTAATTACTGAGGTGAAGCCTTTTTGATTGTGATGTATAACTTTTTTAATGTGTAGCTGTAGCTTATTTCCTAAAATTTTATTCAGATTTTTTTCATCTATTTTCATTAGTGAAATTGGTCTGTAATTCTACTTTTTGGTTGGGTCCTTTCCTGGTTTTGGTATTAGGGTGATGTTTGCTTCATAGAACATGTTGAGAAAGGTTCCTTCCTTATCAATGTTTTGGAACAGTTTCTGCAGTATATGTACAAGTTCTTCTTTGAAGGCTTGATAAAATTCTGGTGTGAAGCCGTCTGATCCTGGGACTTTTTTTGTTGGAAGCATTTTTATTATTTCTTTAATCTCAATGCTTGATACTGATCTGTTCAAGAGATCTACTTCATCTTGGTTAAGCCTAGGGAGGTGTGATTCCAGGTATTGGTCCATTTCCTCCCTGTTGTCAAATTTATGATCATAGAGTTTTTTGTAGTTGTCAGAGATAGCTCTTGTATCCCTGTGGCATCAGATGTTATTAAAGATTTTCCTTTTCTGCTTCTAGTTAATCTTAACCATGGTTTATCAATTTTATTTATCTTTTTGAAAAACCAATTTTTTGTTTCATTAACTTTCTGAATGATTCTTTTGTTTTCAATTTCATTTGCTTCTGATTTAATTTTGGTTCTCTTTTTTTTTTCTGCTAGACTTGGGATTGGATTGATCTCTATTTTCCATATCCTTGGGATGATTCATTAAGTTGTTGTTGTGCTCTCTTTCTGTTTTTTGGATGTAGGCATGTAATGTGATAATTTTCCCTCTTAGAACTGCTTTTGCAGTATCCCACAGGTTTTGTCAGCTTGTGTCTTCATTGTTGTTATATTTGATGAATTAACAATTTCCTTCTTTATATCTTCCTTGACCCAACTGTCATTAACCACACAGGTCTTTAATTCCCATGCTTTTTTGAGAGGATGAATATTTTTGTTGGAGTTGATGCCCACCGTAATTGCCTTATGGTCTAAGAAGATGCAAGGTGTATTTTCAATTCTGTTAATTTTATTGAGGTTTGATTTGTGCCCTTGGATATGATCTCTTTTGTAAAATGTTCATGGTTTGACAAGTAGAATGTTTATTTCTTAGCTTTGGGATGGGGTGTGTTCTTTATATGTATATTAAGCTCATTTGTTTTAGAGTTCTATTTAAGTCCCTTGTATCATTGTTTAGTTTCTGTTTAGAGGATTTGTCCAGTTCTGCCAGAGGGTTGTTAAAGTTCCCAGTTATTATGGTATTATGAGATACCATATTGCTCAGACCAATAAATGACTGTTTCTTAAATCTGGGAGCATTTAAATTGAGTGCATAAATATTTAGAATTGAAATGTCCTCTTGTTGTATTATTCTTTTGACCAGAATGAAGTAACCGACACAACTTCTTAATTAGCATGTGGTCCTCCCTCAAAGCTTCTGGAGAACTCATAGTATTGAAATTTGCAAGTTCAATTGTATGGTAATGGACCCAGTAGTCCCAGGTCAGTGTAAGGTCATTAGGGGCCCCACATTATGTTTTCTTACTGGGGAACAGCCCCTACTAGTAAGTTGGTTACTACTCCCTGCCTCTAGCAACAACCCTTCATCTTCCCTCTTATCAAGGAGAAAAACTGGGAGAGTATGTCTCCTCTCAGGCCTACTCCTCCATCTTAACTCTCAGGAGAGAAGCTGGAGATGAAAAGGATACTTTTCCCTTGCCAGTTAGAAAGGGAGAATGTGGGGGCTGATCCCTCACATCTCCCAACACTAGGTGGAAAGAGTGAAGCTGGGGTTGGAGATTTCAAGTCTTGCCCCTTTAGGCCTGGCAGCCCCAGAGGGCAGGACTGGTCGTGTGCAGTGGTGTGGTGCCTTGGTGCATTGCCCACTACCACAGCAGCTGCTGGTTCTCCTCTGGTTGGCTATGGAGGAGAAGCTGACCCTGGCAAGGAAGGCACCTTTCAGCATGAACCTGTTCCACATCAACCTGGCTGTGTTCTGGTGCAGGGCAGGGCCTAACAGTATTAATAGGAAACAAAACATAATGCACAGTAAAATAAATTAAAGAAATTATTAAGTAGAGTAATTAATTATGAAACATTTAGAAGGTTCATTAGTCCATAGGAATAATACCTATCCAACTGAACAAATAAACATCCAGAGAAAGGGAGGAAAGGTTCTTGCTTACAGCAGAATAACAAGTGCTAGTAAATATGGAGGAAGTGCTGGAAAAACAGTAGTTTGCTATCATAAGAGTGAATTTTGTAGCAGGTAAGATTCATCAAATGATGCTAAATTTAGGGGAAAATGTTAATGAAGAACATATTTACATGATCTTAAAGTTTCTTTATACATGTATATTAGTTGCAAGAAAATATGTAGTAACCGTACAATGGAGGAATTGAAGAAATCCTTTGGGTGATCGAAATTAATACCAAAATTACATCACCAATGAGGGGTAGATGGACATAGAGTACATCTAGATATGAACCCTGGCTGTAAGTTTATAAATCCTTACCAACAATAAATAATCATCAGCATAACATATATAGTGTTCTGGGTGAGAATGTGTACTCTAAATCCAATCTTTAACAAGCATCAGATAAACCAAATATGAGGATAATTCTATTAAAAAAACAATTAAAAAAAACAAGGGGAGATAGAGTGGTGTCTCTATTTCTCAAAGATGTTAATGACAGAACATATTTTTTAAAAAATGAAGAAAATATATTCTAGATTAAAGGAAGTTAAAGAGACATGACAAATATGAGATAGCATAATACTTGACCTTACACTGACCCTATTGGCTCAACTGACAAAATTGGATACAAATGTTACATCGAATTGAGTATATGTCATTAGATATATTATCATTGATAATTTTACACTGGTTATATGGAGGGCTAGGACATAAATAAGTTACCCTAAAATGGTTTAGAAAAGAAAAGCACACAGACATGTGTATATATACATACATACATAGTTAGACAGACATTTAAAAGCAAATAGCAAAATATTAGCAATGTTAAAAATATGTGACTTTGGGGAAAGAATCTATGACTGTGTTATGCATTATTCTTATTCTTGTAAGGTATTTGTAAACCTGAACTTATTTTTCTAAAACAAAAAGTTAAAAAAAATTAAAAGTGATCAAGAAAGATATGTTATATGTATAAAAGACATGAAGCAAGACAAAGACATAAAACTCATTAATCTTAATACAGCTTGTAACATAACTCTGAAAAATGAAGTTGCTATTATTTTCAAGTCAAAAAATGGGTTATTGACCTGAAATTATTGGTGATTTCATATTGTTCAACTTAATGCTTTAAAAGAGTAATATCCTTTCTGTATTCTTTATGTTCCATGTGAGATATTTTTCTACATACACTCATGGTACTGCTTGATTATTTCTCTCCACAGAAAGCAGAGCAAAAAGAATTTGGAACAGTAATTATCATGCTCTACATCTCTTTCTCTTTCTCTTGTCTGAAGTATATTATATTTATGCAAACAGCAAGTGCAATACTTTGCTCACTGGTACACAGTAAGAGTTTGCCTTTGCAGGTATGGAATGCAGTTGTCAAGCTATCCCTGTTTTGGGATGGCTAGGACTGCTTAAAGCATAGATGAAATATAAAGATCACTCAGGTAAATGTCTAAGCTATATTCTCCTATCAGTTGTATTAGTAATAATCATAACTGGGGTATTTTCATCTTCATTTAATTGCACGTGTTTGTCTCCTGATTAGTTCTAAACTCAGGGAAGATGAGGTTTTATTTGCTTATTTATGCTTTGAAATGCCAACTATGTGAAGCTATAAATGAAACAAAAACTGTAAAGGAATAAATAAATAAAGAGTTACAGTTTTCGCTATCAACCTTTACTCCATTAGCAACTGTCAAGTAGACAAAGAAAAATTAAATGTATTTGAATTAAATATCTAAGTAATTCTGTATTGAATTAGAAAATTAATTTTCTTTTCAAACAAAATGAAACATTCATAAAAATTGATCTCATATACTAAACGTTTCTTTCTTTTTTATTATTAGGGAATCATTGAGGGTACAAAGAACCAGGTTACACTGCTTGCATTTGCTAGGTATAGTCCAGCTTATAATTGTGTCCTGCATCCAAGAGGTGTGTGATCACTGTGATCACACAGTGATCCCCCACCGCCATCCCTTGATCCCTCTCTCCACTATTCCCTTCCCATAACTCCCACCATTTACTAGCAACAATTGTCCTCATATTAGAATTGAGTACATTGGTTTCTTCCTTCTCAATTATCCTGATGCTTTACTAAGAAAAACGTGTTCCAACTTCATCCAGGTTAATACAATAGATGTAAAGTCATCATCTTTTTTTAGTGGCTGAATAGTATTCCATGGTATACATATACCATAGCTTGTTATACCATTCCTGGATCGGTGGGCATTTAGGTTGTTTCCACAATTTGGCAATTATAAATTGAGCTGCAATAAACAGTCTAGCGCAAGCGTCCTTATGGTAAAAGGATTTTTTTTTTCATCTGGGTAGATGCCCAGTAATGGGATTGCAGGATCAAATGGGAGGTCTAGTTTCAGTTCATTAAGAATTTTCCATACTTTATTCCAAAAAGGTTGTATTAATTTGCAGTCACACCAGCAGTGTAGAAGTGTTCCCTTCTCTCCACATACACACCAGCATCTGTGGCTTTCAGACTTTGTGATGTTGGCCATTTTCACTGGGGTTAGGTTATATCTCATAGTAGTTTTGATTTGCATTTATCTAATGATTAGTGACAATGAGCATTTTTTCATGTTTGTTAGCCATTCATCTGTCTTCTTTACAGAAAGAAATTTCATCTCATTTTCCCATTGATATAAGGGATTGTTGTCTCTTTTTTTGTTGCTTAATTTGAGTTCTCTGTAGGTTCTAGTTAGGAAGGTTTTGTCTGATTGATAATATGCAAATATATTTTCCCATTCTGAGGATTATCTATTTGCTTTGATTGTTGTTTCCTTAGCTGTACAGAAGCTATTTGGTTTAATTAAGTCCCATTTGTTTATTTTCATTGTTGTTGCAATTGCCACAGATTTCTTCTTCATAAAGTCTTTTCCCAGGCTGATACATTTAAGAGTTTTCCGCAGACATTCTTTGAGGATTATTATTGCTTAATGCTTTAAATTTAGATCTTTTATTCATCTTGAATCAATTTCTTTGAGTGCAGAAAGGTGCGGGTCCAGTTTCAGTGTTTTTTGTGTGGTTATCCATTTCTCCCAGTACCATTTATTGAATAGAGATTCTTTCCTCCAGTGTACCTTCTTTTTTGGTTTATCAAAGATCAGGTGGCTGTAAGATACTAGTTTCATCTCATGGTTTTCTATTTGGTTCCAGATGTCTATGTTTCTATTTTTGTGCCAATACCATGCTGTTCTGATCACTATAGCCTTGTAGTACAGCCTAAAGTCTTATTAAATTTTTCTTAAAACTATGACATTGTAGAAGTTAAGGCTTTTTCTCTTCCTAATCACTGATATATAATATACATTAGGCAAAGCCAATTGCATGCTCCTACATTATATTTGACAATATGGATGGATTTTTTTTTTTTTTGCAGTTTTCAGCCAGGGCTGGGTTTGAACCCACCACCTCCGGCATATGGGGCCCATGCCCTACACCTTTGAGCCAAAGGTGCTACCCATGGATGGAATTTTAAGAAGGATCTGGGAGAGTTACAAGTTTTATAAAGTCAATTTACTGGATTTGAAAATCCAGAAGCGATGGTGGGGAATGTTGACTGGTGGAAGCCCCAGGGACATTTGTTGCAGGGACCCAAGTGTTTTCCCCTGCTTAGTTTCCTGTTGTTCATGTCTGATTTCTAAGAATTGCTATCCAGTCTTCCAATGGTTTAAGATTCATGATGTCCACAGGATAAATTTATTTTCTTCTTAAACAAACTAGAATTTATTTTTTAACTAAATAAAAACTTGTCTGATATACTATTGAATGATAAATAAAAAGATAGAAATATAACCAGGTCATCTTATAAGGATAATACAAGTGATAGGACAATAAATATCTAAGAAAAATTTATGTTTACAGTATTTTTATTCAGGGCAATGTTTGAACCCACCATCTACAGTACATTGTGCCAGCATCCTACTCCTTGAGCAACAGGTGCAACCAAAAAAATTTATGTTTAAACATGTATGCAAATGGTCTAAATAAATGTTAACAAATCAGACCTAAAGGTGTTATAATACTATAATATAAAATGATTATGTCATAGAATCTGGTGGATATTTTGATATGAGCAAATAAAACAATGCAATTCATTAAGTTAACAGATTAGAAAATGAAAAATCTAGAAATATCTTAATATATGTTGCTCAAGAAAATAGTTGAAAATATTCACTTCACCTTTATTATAAAATAATACCATCAAGAAGAATAATATATTATATCTTTAATTTGAAAAGTCTCTATAAAGGCTAGGCACTCCTAGCACAATGGTTACGGTGCCAGCCATATGCACCAAGGCAGATGGGTTCAAACTTGGCCTGGGTCAGTTAAACACCAATGGCAACACCAACAAAAAATAGCCTGGCACTGTGGCAGATTCCTATAGTCCAAACTACTTGGGAGGCTGAGGCAAGAGAACAGCTCAACCCAAGAGAGTTAAAGTTGCTGTGAGCTGTGACACAGCACTCCATGGAGGGCAACATAGTGTGACTTTGTCTAAAAAAGAAAAAAAAAAGTATATATGAAAATGCTAGGAAAGGGGGATTCTGGGAAGATGGCCGACTGGTAGCAACCCTGGTCAGAGGCTCCTGAGCAAAGGAAGAAAATCTGGTTGGAATCAGAATCTATGAAGCCAAATATGCGGAGCTGAGCCCAGAAAGAAGTTCGGCAAGTTGTAAATCCAAGGAAGAGCATTTAAGAACAAAAAATACAGGTACAAAATGGGCCCCAGAACTGCTTGCTAGAGCTGCCTGCCTACCATGAGGGGCGAGTGGCCACAGAGAAGTCCCTTGCACCAGGAAAGCATAGAACTACTTGGTAGAGACTTGCGCACCCCGTGGGCACCAGCAGAGGATTCCCCCACTCTGGGAGGGCCCAGAACTGCTTGTTAGAGCTGCGCACCCCACGGAAGGCAGAGGAGATTCCTGCTCCAGGGCTCTGGGTGGATACAGAACTGCTTGCTAGAGCCACATGCCTCCTACGGGTGGTGGGTAGCTGCAGAGGACTTCCCCCTGCTCCAGGCAGCCACAGAACCACTTACTAGAGTCTTGTGCACTGCCACAGGTGACAGCGGATGAGTCCCCCACTCTGGGAGGGCCTAGAACTGCTTGCTAGAGCTGCGCATCCCATGAGCGGCAGAGGACACCCCTGTTCCAGGGCTCTGGGCCAGTCCAGAACTGCTTGCTAGAGCTGCAAGCATCCCACAGGTGGCGGTGGCCGCAGAGGAGTCTAGAGCTGCACACCTCCTATGGGCAGCGGGTGGCCGCAGAGGAATCCCCTGCTCTGGCCAGGCACAGAACTACTTGCTAGAGCTTTGCACACCCCACGGGTGGTGGCAGAGGAGTCCCTCACTCTGGGAAGACCCAACACTGCTTGCTAGAGCCGCGCACCCCATGGGAGGCAGAGGAGATCCCTGCTCAAGGGCTCTGGGTGGACCCAGAACTGCTTTCTAGAGCTGCATGCTTCCCATGGACAGTGGGTGGCCACAGAGGAGCCCCTGCTTCGAGCAGACACAGAACTACTTGCTAGAGCCATGTGCACCCCACGGGCAGTGGCGAAGGAGTCCCTCACTTGGGGCAGGCCCAGAACTGCTTTCTAGTTCTTCAGGCATCCTGTGGGCAGTGGCAGGGGAGTCTTCAGTTACAGGAAGACCCAAAACAGCTTGCTGGAGACATGCACACCTCACGGGGGCCAGTGGAGGACTTCGCTGCTCCAGGCACCTATGCTGTGTGGGCCCAGAACTGCTTGCTAGTGCCACGTGCGCCCTACAGGTGCTAGTGGAGGAGTCTACTGCTCTGGGAAAGCCCAAAACTGTTTGATGGAGCCATGTACAGAGGTGGAAAAGTTCCCCACTCCAGGCTCCTACTCTGGGAGGGCACAGATTGGCTTGCTAGTGCCACACGTGTCTAACCAGTGATGGCGAAGGAGTCCTCTGTTCCCCACCAGCTACTCTGGTGAGGCCGAACTAAGACTGGTCTGGTCGCTAGCATATCCTGCACTACTGCTGCCATTCCCCCAGCCCCTGGCTGCTCCAGGGTGCTGAACTAGGAGTCATATAGCAACTACAGTTACCCTGTTACACCAGTTACCCTGGTGGGGCTGAACTAGGACTAATCCGGCTGCTGCTGCTCTCCTGCCCCCCAGTCACCCTGGAAGGCTGAACGAGGTCTAATCCAGCCACGCACACTGCCATGCAACTACTGCCATTCCCCTGCACCCCAGTTGCACCAGCAACCAAGAACTGGGAGAAAATAACAGACATGCTCTACCTGTCTCTCTGGGCAACCAGAAGAAGCCACTACCTGAACAGTTCTGATAAGGCCTCTAAACAAGGTAAACTCAGCATGGAGTGGAATCAGCGGAAAAACTCTGGCAACTCAAATAACCACAGTGGATCAACTCCCCCAAGGAAAAATGGGGCAGACGCAATTGAAGACCCCATTCACAAGAAAATGGCTGAAATCTCAGAAATCGAGTTCAGAATGTAGATAGCAAATAAGATTAACAGAATGGAAGAAAGGAAGGAATTAAAAATTCAAGAAAATATTCAAAAGATTTCTCAAGAAATTATTCAAAAGTTATCTCAAGAAATTATTGAAAAGATGTATCAAGAACTCAACAATTTCAAAGATAAAATGATCAAAGATTTTGAAACACTGAGACAAGAGGTAGCAGCCCTTAAGAATATGAAAGCTACGGTAGAAACCCTCAGTAACAGAGTGGAACAGGCAGAAGAAAGGATCTCTGATTTTGAGGACAAAGCTTTTGAAGAAGCACAGGAATGCAAAGATCAAAAGAAATGGAGAGCAAAAACATCTCACTCTCAGACAGCTCTTGGATAATTCGAAGAAAACTAATATTTGCCTTATAGGAATCCCTGAAGGTGATGAAGTTGTTTCATAAAACACAGAGGCTCTTCTTCATAAAATTATGAAAGATAACTTTCCAGACATGCCAAGAGATTCTGAAATTCAGATAGCAGATAGTTTCAGAACCCCAGCAAGACTCAACCTGAACAAGACATCCCCCAGACACATCATAATTAACTTCACTATAGTTAAGATGAAAGAGAAAATTTTGAAAGCAGTCAGATGTAAAAAAAACCATAACCTACAAAGGGAAGAGTATTAAGATGACTGCAGATCTCTCAGCTGAAACCTTTCAGGCTAAAAGAGGATGGTCATCAACTTTTAATCTCCTAAAACAAAATAACTTTCAACCCAGGATCCTATATCCAGCTAAACTGAGTTTCATCTATGATGGAGAAATAAAATAATTTAACAAGATTCACATGTTGAAGAAATTTGCCATAAGTAACTAGTTGTCCAGGAAATTCTCAAACCTATCCTCCATAATGACCAGTGCAATCCTCCACCATAAAAGTAAACCCACTCAGAGAGTTATTACCAAATTCCAATTTCCACAATGGCAAAAGGATTAAAACTGTTTACTGGACTTTTGAGCAACTTGATGTCCAAAATTTTACCAGGCTTATCAATAATTTCTATCAACGTGAATGGCTTAAATTGTCCTCTAAAGAGGTACAGATTGGCTGATTGGATACAGAAACTCAGACCAGACATCTGTTGTATACAGGAATCTCACCTTACTTTAAAAGACAAATATAGACTCAGGGTGAAGGGATGAGATGGTAATCTATATTCCAGGCTAATGTAAAGCAGAAAAAAGGAGGTGTTGCAATATTATTCGGAGATACAATAGGTTTTAAACCAACAAAAGTCACCAAAGATAAAGATGGCCACTTTATATTTGTTAAGGGCAATACTCAATATGATGAGATCTCAATTATAAATATCTATGCACCCAACCAGAATGCACCTCAATTTATAAAAGAGACTCTAAGTGGCCCGAGCAACTTGATTTCTCCCATCTCCATCATAGTTGGAGATTTCAACACTCCATTGACAGTGTTGGACAGATCCTCCAAAAAGAAGCTGTGCAAAGAAATCTTAGATTTAAATTTAACTATTCAACTTTTGGACCTAACAGATATCTACAGAACCTTTTATCCTAACAAAACTGAATACACATTTTTCTCATCTGTCCATGGAACATATTCCAAAATTGATCACATCTTAGGTCAGAAGTCTAACCTCCGTAAATTTAAAAGAATCAAAATCATTCCATGCATCTTCTGAAACTATCCTGGAATAAAAGTTGAACTCAGTAACAACAGGAATTTGCAGTCTCATACAAAAACATGGAATCTAAATAACCATATGCTGAATGACAGATGCATCAGAGACAAGATCAAGAAGGAAATCACTAAATTTTTACAACATAATGAAAATAAAGATATGAGTTATCAGAACCTCTGGGACACTCCAAAGGCAGTCCTAAGAGGGAAATTTATAGCATTACAAGCCTTCCTCAAGAGAACAGAAAGAGAGGAAGTTAACAACTGAATGGGACATCTTAAGCAA